>VXBZ01008398.1:282541-501010 GCA_013399135.1 Heliornis fulica | reverse complement strand
AAAAAAAAAAAAAAGTGTTGTGTTTTAAAGTGTTGGTCATTGCAGCATATAGATGATTCTCCTTGCTGTGTACATGGCAGGAGTGAACCACTGCAGCCATTCTGACTGTATCATTAGTGAGTCCAGAATGTTTTTCAACAACAACATATTTTAAGTGATGTAATTCCAATCTGTAAATCTCTTTTACAACTGCTGCTGTGTGTTTATTATGGACCATGATACAATTCCAATGTTACACAGTTTTTTGTTAGCCATAAATGTTAGTTGTATATGATCTCCTCCTGGGGAAATAAAGGGGGTGATTTGCAAACTTGGGGGGTGTGTGTGTGTGTGTGTGTGTGTGTGTGTGTGTGTGTGTGCAGATGTTGCTTTTCTTTTATAATATTATTCCAGAACCCCTTGAGTTGTTTGGAAAAAGCAAAGTGGTTTCTTATGTCAGTGATCAAATGTTGATGTAATTGATGTAGATCTTTTTTATTCTATCCTTTCTCTAGAACAGAATTGGGGAAAACGATGAAAGGAAATAAGAGAATTTGAGAGGGGTTTTTTCCCTATTGCTTTGTGTGCAGGGGGATGTCCCATTCTTTTATAACTGTTAGATCAGTGTATTTCGTTGGAGTTTGATATGTGCCACATCTTGCTGGCAAATTACAAAAAAATAATATAAAATGTTGTTCAGATTACTTTACTCAAACCCTCCCAGAGAATTTGTCTGTTATTTTACTTTTGAATAATTGTCATCAAACTACTGTGCAGACACACCATTCATTCTCTCTATATTTTTATATGAAACCAATATGCAATTAGTGTATTCTTGATTCTTACTCATTTCTTATGACATTTTATATCTCAGTGAATACAAAAATACTTATTTCATAGCAGTAAAAATTATTTTACTGCATTGTAAATCCATGCCAGCTTTCTTTTGTTTGGTTTGGGGTTTTTTTCAATCTCTGAATAGAGTGTGGTTATTTTCACTGTTTTCTTTTGTTGCTTATTCTTCCTTTTGCTTTTATAACCTTTTTATGTAGGGCATATGTATTTGCCTTGGAATTATGTGTCTCTTTTTTACTGTCTCTTATCTGTTCTGTGTAGTATTGGCTCTATTTGTTCTGTACTGCATATTGGTTTTGTTTTTTCAGCTCACATATTCCATCTTCCTCTTAGACACTTCTTAAACTATTATAAAAAGGGGATGGGGGGGAAAGCCCAAACAAAAACCAAACATTTTTGTGAGGTGGTCACAGTAACTCCATGGCAAGGACTGTAACTAAATACTTCCTTCCTAATACCCTAGAAAATCCCTGTCTGATGTACACCAGAGAATAGTGGCAACAGAACTTCCAGGCTCAAGTCAGAGCAAGACCTCATGCCAAATTGGAAGTTAACTTCACAATATTTCTTCTGCATCATAGGGTTTAACGTAGCCGTTTGTCTATGTCTGCCTGAAATATACTTCCTCAGTTCTGGAAAATGTTGCTAGCCATGGGTTGGGTTTTGTTTGCGGGTGTTTTTTTTTTCTTTTCTGTTTTGTTTTTGGTGTGTGCCATTATCAACACATTCTTAATTTCCATCTGGTTTGATGAATGGAAATGTTGTAAATCTGATGAATGGAGAAAAATATCAGAAAAGGTATATATTGTTTTATTTGGTAAAAACAGTAGTGTTTTAAGATGATGCCTTGGTTTCTCAATAATTCAACAGGGCCAAGCAAAGATTTTTTTTTTTTCCTTCACTGGAAAATAAAATTAAAATATCTAGCAGAAATCTACCGAAAAAACATATATTTAATTAAACTGAAAGTCTTCAGGGAAAAAGACCACCATTTTATTCATATTTGGAACTGTTCTTAGCTCAAGTGTCCCAAATGTCTGGAAGTGTGGAGAACAGAGGGCAGTGATAACTACCTTTATGTGTCTTTGAACAAAACAAAATCTCATAAACCCTGTTTATCTTTTAAATCCAGAGAGCCGAGGAAATGTTAAATTCCTGACTTTAATGCAGTTGCAAGTGTGGACAAGCTTACAGGTGTGTGAGTGAGGATATAAATACACATAAATATATATATGTGTGTGTGTGTATATAAATATATATACACACGCACACATATATATACACACTTCAGTGTGTGTATATAAATATATATACACACACTGGAGTAACAATTCACTGCGGTGACAGACAGAATCAAACAGGACTTTTTAGTCCCCTCATTAGCAATGCACACTTTGGTATTGCTGCAGTGGGAAACTTACTGATCCATGTCCATCTCCCAAATCAGTAGAAGGGCATCTTCTTAATCCAACTCTGTGGCTCAGAGGCCAGTCAGCTTCTACATCACTTTCTGTACAACAGTGGTCTAACACTGAGCCTTCTTCACAGTGCTGTGGTCCTTTGCTGAAATCACAGCAATTTCTTTAGGCAGTCTGTGGGTTTAGCATCAGATCTGCAGCTGTTTTGCACAAGAATGGCCAAAATGCTGTCTCACTGAATGGTATTTTCTCTCCTAGTGAGGTTATTTGTTTTCTTTTTAAATCACATCAACTTTTTATGCCAAAGTCCTGCTTGTGAACTATGTGGTTCTGTTTCACTATGTCTACCCAGTTTTTGAAGGAAAGTGTTCTGTACAATAATGAGGAAAGATCTTTGAATTTATATTCTTCTGAAGAATTGGTAGTAAAGACAGATAGCTTAACCTATTCTTTACATAATTTAAAGAAAGAAAATATTCCCCTTTTCACATCCTCATTGTGAAGGTTTAATTTTAAACTTCAAAGTTTATTGAGTTTCCTAAGCTATACTGAAGAATATGAATAATTGATATTTGAAATTATTACTACTTTTCAGGTAAAATTGTTTTTACCAGGACTTTTCATAATCTGGAAATAAATACATTCCATTTTTATGTAACACTTCTAAAATATTTTGCTATGGAAAAATGCGTTTTCAAAGATTAAACCAGAATGTCATTTTATCTAGTCTTCCACGATCCTTTGACATGTGCTAATCTGAATGTATACCTATGATCTCATGATTTTACTAGTCTATAAAAGCAAGTTGTTAGCACTGTACACATTCAGAATAATAGCACTTAGCCTTTAGGTAATGATTTATCATTTCTTCTGCATTACACTTGCTAATTCCCGAGGTCTCACGGTGTTATTTAAAGGAGATTTATAGGTAGGTAAACTGGGGCACAGAGTTTGAGGGCTTTGCCGGCTGGTTGCCAGCAAGTCAGCTTTAATGAGGAACAGGCTCAGGCTATCTTGGTTTTTTTTTTTTTCAGTTTGTTTAGATATATTACACCATCAGTTGAATATATTCCATTTGGGTTTGAAGTCATGTTACTAAACAAAACTCTTCCATGGTGGTGTGCCGGTGAAAAAGTCATGTCCATTAGAAGCAGAAGGTGCGTTTTTTATACTGTGATGAACAATGTCACGGCTTGCCTATGTGAGGTACTCTACTGAAAGCTTGGAAAGCTTCATTCTGTTTTTCTGCAAGACTGTAATCTGTATTACAGCTGTAACCTGTTTTATAGTACACACCAATCTTGATGGTAGTGATTTTTTTTCCTCCTTTCTTAGTTAAGACAATCTTTTGCTAACCTAAGTCATGTGGTATTTGGAGCAGTGCTGCTACACTGGTAAGCTCTGTTGGTTTGGGTTTTTTTAAAGGTCTCTGTCATCTATACACTGCCCAATTATTATTATGAAATTTTCTTGTGGGGAAAAAAAAAGGTCATTCAAAACTTGTATATGTTTAATACTTCAGAATAACACTGGTACTTACAATCTTGCTAGAGGTCTTGATAACAGATTTCTGGTTAGCTAGTTAGGGTGTTGACAAGTAAGAACAGCTATGAGTGCTGCTGCAGACCTATGCGAACTCCTCCTCTGTTACCTGCCCATCTTGTTCACTTAGTCTCATAACCAACAGCTCCAAAGAAACAGTTTAAACCAGCCATTGCTCATGTGGAAGCTGTCATGTACACCCAGTTACCTGAGTGCCAATGTCATAACTCTGTTGTACCCAACATCTACCCGAGTAAAGCCGGGCGAGCTCATGAGAATTTCAGACAGGTGGTGGGGAAATAGTACATTTAGTATGATACATCTCAAAATTCTCCACAGACTACATTTTGTCCTCAGTTACTATTTCCCTTGCCAATATCCCATAGTAAAAGCAAGAATTATAGATGAGAGAAGAGGAATGATTTAGGTTGTATGCCTACTTGATGAAATTGTTTCCCATGCAACTTTGCTGCAGATAAAGCAGTTGTCAATTAAACCTGTGCTTTCTTTTGCTACAAAGAAAGAGATTAATTTGAGCTTTCTAAGGAGAGAATTTGACCTCTGGGTGTATTGATCTAACTGTGTATTTAGTTTACTCAAGGAGAAATGTTTGTCGAGTGGACTATTATTTTTATAGGATAAAGCACACACAATAAGGGGTCATATGCAACTGATTTCTTCTTATATATAAAATAATAATAATGTAGAATTGGAGGATGAGGTGGAATTTTTAGTTCAGATCTTCCTTAGGGAAATAATACATCACATTCTTTTCCTCTGAGAAGGAGATGATGTGTTGTTTGGAACAGTGATCACAAAACACTGTCCAGATGTCACTAGTGCACTGTCCAGAGGTCTTTGAAGACAAATGAACTACTTCATTTTAAGAGATTTGAATAAGGTGCCTTGTGGTCGCTTCCCTAATACCCATGATTTTCCCTAGTTGACTTGGAGCAACCTCAGCAAACAAAAATCTAGTTCTTGCTGCTGTAGCTATTACGAAGTGGAGCAGATAACACATTCCCCTGAGTCAGTGAATGTCCGCTCAGATCTGCCTCACTTAGTGATGGTGATGCCAATCAAGGGCTCTTCAGAAATTCTGGTTTCAACTGCCTGAAATTTACTTGGAATTTGACAGCAGTGTTATGCATCTTAATTGTTCAAGGCTGCTTAAGAGTGTATTTCTGTAGAAAGAGCTTAGGAATTTGGCATTCCATCTTTGTTCGGAGATACTCTCCTTGTTCATTTAGCTATGTGATCCTAGGATGCTTTTTCTAACACCTCTTAGTTGAGAAAATTATATTTATACTAGGCCTCTCAAGTGATCTGCATGGGTCTGCCAGCAAATGCAATGCTTGTAAAGGCATTATGTCTGGCACTTCACTCTTGCCTTTGGAGATTGTCTTTGCTGCTTACAGTTTTTTTCCAGGTGTCTCATACTCATTTCCTTGTCAATTCCAACCTCCCTTTTTCTTATTTCAGTCATTAACTATGATTTCGGAATTAACTTTCAGAGTTGTATGTCTGTATAACTTCCAAAAATATTATTTGGTTCTTGTTGTGTTCCTCCATCTTGATAGCAAAATCAGAACACAAGTTTTTTATTAATATCTCTTATCTAACATCCATTTTTTTAAATTCCCTCAGATCCCACCATGGTAATGCATTTTGCTATTACAATGTATGGATTTTTTTTGTAATATTAAGAATCATTCAGAATAGTAGTTTTGGATGAAGGAAAGTGGAAGATAGCTAATGACAGACCTGCAGCTACCCATCTTTATCTCCAGTATTCTGACTCCCCTAAAGTAATCCTTTTTTCTTTTGGCCACCCCAGGTACTTATCATGGCACTTCCTTTTCCTCCTAGTGAGGATGGTTTAAGGTGATGATCATTAATTCCAATTTCTGGCGAAAGATTAACTATTGGAATGGACCTCAAGCTCTGCTTGAATCCTTGAAAAAGTTTGGAGTGGATGGTTTTGTAATCGGGTAATGTAAAGTAATCGGGTGCTAATGCTCACTCCTAAAGCTTTCTCCATTTGTGTCTTTTCTCCCCACCTTTTAATTAGTCTGCATGCTGCAGCCATGTCAAGCAGAGTGAATCTTATGGGCTACCTTTGTGAACCTGCACTCAGAGAGATGAGGTCCTTCTGCTCTTACATAGTTCAGTTCCTGCAGTTAATTTCTTTACCTGTTGGTCTGCCATCAGAGCCCAGAGAAAGCAGCTCCATGAGCCTTCTCTCTGCAGGTGTGTTCTCTGTCTTTTTGGTGATACAGGGTAGAAACAGAGAATATTGGGAACTAAATTTTGTCTGTGCAAGTCTGAAGAAAGCTTGGAATGCCCTTCATGTCCCTGAATTAGTAGATGGCAATAAGTGCAAAGAAGGTTGTTGAAGTTCTAATTGGTATTTCGACTACCATCCGTTGAGGTAGACAAAGTACATTATTTTCTCTGCTGACACATAAAGGTCATTTGCAAGAGCCACTGACTCAAGAAGTAGTGTCATTACAAATGGAAAGAACAAAGACGCTGATACTCGGGTGTATTTTTAATAGCTTGCTCGAAACTCTGTAGGCAGATGCAGTTTCATTATTTATTCTTAAATCCTGAATCTCTAATAGTATTTATAGATGCAGATAAGGATTTTCAAAACCAAAGCTTAAAGCAGGGTGGACATTTTTGCAGATGCTGATTTCTCTGACAAAATGCCATTTGAACTTTTCAGGCAAGTTTCAGTGTTTGGTAGTAGCAAGACTCTAAAGAACAAAACACTTGTTAATGAGGTCTATGTTTCATTTCTCTGTCTTTATATGGCACCCCGTGGATCTAAATATTTGATATATTATTAAACATATAAAACCGACAGTAGTATTCAAGCTCAGTAATTATAAACCACTCGCTTATCTCTACACAGCTCTGAGTCTGTAGCAGAATAAACACTTAAGAGAATGTTTCATCTTCAACAGAACAGACAATTTAATTTCAGTCCTGTATGATATATTTTCATACCCATGGAGTACCAAAATACTTTACAAAACAATCAAATAAATAGAAAAGTGAATATATGGACAAACATCAATTTGTATCATACTCAGCAAAGCTAAATGCCTGTTTCACTCCATAAAGCAGATGACATTCTTCTTGCTTAGTGTTTCAGTGAAAATACAAAACTTGTGGATTTCACTTCTGTTTGGAGAACTTTAAGCTGTACATTAGCTTTCCATGCTGCAGAGGTTTTAATTTTTTTGCACAGTTTCAAACTTAGATACATGGAACAGAAAACAGAAGGCCAATAACTTGTTAGCTGGCTATATTGCAGTGCCATGCTAGAATTATTCACAGAAACTAACTTCACTATTTAAAATATGCAATAAATTAAATCATTAAAAACTTTACCATGTTCACCAATAGAAAAAAACAACCCTGCATTTATTCAGCATAATGTTCACCATTATTTCCTCTTGGCTCTTTCTTCAGAGTCTGGGGGCTCCCTGGTTAAATTTGAGTCCCTGAATATGGATATCCACCTGGATAGCCACCTTCCATGTAACCATCTGGAAAGAGAGAGGAAAAGGGAAGCGTAGTACTTGAAGCGTTACAAGTAGGAGTGCTGCCGACTGAAGCACAGATATGATCACGATTCCTCATGCTTAGAGAGTCTGGTAGCAATTAAGTACCCTGGAAGGGAGGTGAGACCCACCTCAGATGTATTCATACAGATGTAGGTACCATAAATTGGAAGGAAAAGTCATAAATCCAGGCAGATTTGCTAGACGTGAATATAACTTCAGAAGAGGTGGTCATTACCTTTATAGGGAGAGTGTGCAACAAAATTTACCAGGAAGTAACAACCTGCCTCTAGCAGATAATTTCGTTGGACATCGAGAACTGCCGGTTTACCAGTGCAGCTCTGCAAATTGATCACTTGCAGCTGGGCAGTGCACTGCAGTCGATGGATTGTGGTGTTGCTGTGCTGCGGTTACTGCTATGAATCAGTAAAAATACACTCACCTATCTTCAAAACCAAGACGAGTAAGCTGGCATGAAAATCATTGATTAAAAAAAGTGTTCTCAGTGTGCCATTTTCAGAGGAAAGGATACTGTTTGCTAAATTAACAGAACAACTAAACTTGGCATGCTTGTCACACAAATAGTTTTTGCCAGTACCTTACTTCCAACACTTTGATCTGAAGGGACTTGCATCAGTTGAGAGATTCACTCACACTGACTTTTGGGTTCGGGTGGCAGCCAAAATACAGAGAGGATGATTATTACTGAGCTGTTATAACTATGTAACTGATACAATAGATTTTATTGATACCTTGGTTATCAGGTAAGCCAAACCTTACATTAAAGTTATTGAATTTCATGTTGTTTTTCTTCGAAAACCAGACAAACCAGACCATTTATTATGTGGTTGTCTTATGAAACCTGAAACTCCTCTACTGGCCAGATATGTGTGGCTCACCATGGGGGCAGGGGTGGGGGAACCGACCAGAGGGAGTATATTGCTGATTTGTATCTGTATTTCAGATATAGATTACCACTCTCCTTTTGAAATACAACTCACATGTGAAATGAGAAACACTGCTAACACTATATTGCTTTATTTTGGGACTGACCTTAGTGTAACACCCCGCATACTAGAACTGTAGTGTAATCTGCACTGTAGTGTTTTCATTGTCGTTTGGCATCTGATGGGCAATTGTATAGCAGTCCTAAAACTGTGATGGAAAAATGATCTAAGCTTCATATAAAATTTCAAATGGTGTCACTCTTCTATGTCTGAGGCTGGCTGAATTTTGGTGATTTTTTGGTCTAGAAGTCATTGTGTAATGATTTTTAAAAGGTTTACAAGATTTAAAATAATAAAAAAATATTAATAAAGTAAGTTTATTAAGGAGCCTCTAACCATTCATGAGTATTTCAAGGATATTCCCCTATAATGAGCAAACTGCATGTGTTTTGAAAAAAACAGATAATAGGAAAAACTTGGAGCCTCTTCAAGGAAACATCTCACCTGGAAACTGACAGGTGTGTGGTTTCATACTCCTAACACTGTCAAGTAGAAGCACTTAATCTGCTTGTCACTGTTTAAAAGATTTTAAAAGCTACTGCTGTTCACATACAGGAGAATATGAAAATAAAGTAGTTCATTATAAAATGGTACTTGAACTCTGCTGGCACTGGGAAAAGCGCTCTGCTCCTGGGACGGTCTTGTAAACTTCTACAGCTTGCCTTTAAATTCCAAAATCCCAACTTGTGATTTTTAGATGCTCAGTTAAAGTACCCAGAGATGGATACTGAAACATCTCATGTCTTTCACAATACCTACTCTGTTCTTCTGTAAAATTGCCACTCATTTTGACATCTTAAATCCTACTGAGTCAATAAAAAACCTATACACTACTGTCCAGTGCTATATGTATTTGTAACAATTTTCTCTCCTGTGGAAATGTTTGTCTCCTGTATAGAATTTATAAACTGTGCCAGCCTGATTTGAGATTTTTATGATTTTTGTAAGTACCTACAATGGCCTAAACTGAGGTCACACTTGTTTCCATTTGATACTGCATTGTATGTAAATGCAAACTGTTGTTTAATACAAAACAGAATTTTATTCTTCCATTTTACTAACTAAACCTGTATTATTTATTTGGATACTGTCTGCTGTCAATATTGATATTTTTCTAACAAATTGTCAGTGTCCACAAGGTTGAATTGCCCTTACAGGCATCAACTAAACAGTGTTGCATGGTTGGAGAAGCAAAACAGCAGTTTCAAATTGTAGGAATAAAATGTGAGGTAAACTGTGGTCGTATCGGTGATGTACTGAATGATTGTGCTGACAGCATGTGCAATTTCTGAACCACTCTTGGGGAAAGAAAAACTTTTTATTTCATTTTATACTACCTGCAGCATTCATGGTAATATGAAAAACTCAGCACGATAAATAACTATAAAGCTAGTTTCATTACATTAATTTTTAAAATGTTTATTGTTAATTTCTTAAATGAAGTACAAGTCTTAGATTACATATTAGCCTTTCTGTGTTGGTATTCAGATCCTAGCATATAGATTTTATAGTGTTACTGTTGTATCTATTAATCAATGATGTACTTTAAAAAGCATTTTATACATTAATGCTTTGTTTTTCATCAAGACCACCTTCAGTAATTTCCTGGAGTGATAATTGTGTAAGCACCCCAGCAATAACAGCAACACTAAACAGTAATTAATACGGCATATGAGGTCAGATTAGCAGGTATTGTTTCTGAGTTTTTTAAATATTTTATGAGTTTCAACTATGCAATGTTAGAATTAATCTCTCTCCAATATTCTGTTGTGCATTCTATGTGAAACTGTACGTTTCTTCCAGGAAGTTCAGTGAGTTTTAAGTAATTAGGAAATATATTGTTTTGATCTCTTAAATTAAGGTACATAGAAAAGTTTTTGCTGGTTTGGGTGTTGGGTTTATTATATCCTGAAAATAAGATGAGTCAGCATTTTAAAATATATGGATCTAGGATGAGAAGTCCTGAATTATTGAAGGCTTTTGTGACCCTTCCTGACATCCCTAGATTTTTAAATGGAGCCATCTTACCTTTGGCTTCACGGAGCCTCATAATAAATGTGGCTTCAAATACCAGCAAGTATAGAAGTTAGAAGAGGGGAACTTTCTGTTGTCTTATCAAAGAAACAAAGCCAGTGGCAGATAAAATCTGTGCAAATGCAAGCCCTCACCTTCAATAATTAAACACTAGGAATAGTTTGAAAACAGCTCCACAAAAAAGTAGGATCCCTACAGAGTTTCCACCTGCTCGTACTTGTAATTTTGTTAGGAAACGTGTTTCTAGTGTTATACAAAAGTGACTTTTTAGCACGACCAGTACTGTAATTTACGTGAAACTTTGGAGAAGACACATATATTTAAAGCTTCTAGCCAGTATGAGGGAAAGTATATGTCAATAGGAAATGAAAATGTTTGCTAATGTAGCAAATGTAGCAATGAAAATTATGCTACAAAAGCCAGGTAACTAATTTAGTGTCATGCACTCCTTTATTACCTATGTTAGTGCATTTAATAGCTGCCATCTATAAGTCACAGCTGAAGAATTAAAAATCTCACCGCACCTTTCTAATTTCTCCTAGTGCTTTTCTTAAAGGAGAGGTATGATGCCTGTTTGTTATTGCAATGTGCCACACTAGAGGGTTTGCACTGGCCAGAATAAGCTTTTCCAAAAAATTACAAGAGTAGAAAAAAGATGAGGAAAGTTAAGGAAGCAAAGAACTGCACTTTCTAACACTTATCATCTCTCTTTCATAATTCTTCTTTCAGTTTCCATGGTTATAATGAAGAAAAAAGCTTAGCAGAGGTTTATTTTTTACNCAAACCAAAAAAACCGAAAAAGGAAACCAAGAAAGAAATCACATTGGTTCAGAATCAATACTTATCATTGCTGGATTAAATGATTGATTTCTTGTAGTGAGCTGTACATTCTTAATCATGAGTCTAAATGCCTTGCTACCAAAAGTAGTCGCGTGATGGGCACCATGCAGCTTGATGAGTTGCATTTTAAGATTTGCAAATGACTGTGCACTTAAGAGAAAAAGGGTCCCCTTGCAATTATTCCTGATTACAAAAGCACTGTGTACCAGGTAGAGACCAGAATCTTGCTTCTCTATGCTGGCCTCTTATTTCTATTAACAATTTGTTGTTTGCCATTATATTAACATGGGGTTAGGATTCAGAAGAGTCAGTGCACAGCACCACTTTAATCTGATTGTTTGGTCTGTGCTCTGTCAACTGGGTTAGAAAACAAGTCTGTTTCTTCTTGAAATACATCGCAGTGCACACACAGCGTGGCAATCTCCAATTATTCCCTTTCACTTACTACATTATCTTCTCTTTTTTTAGAATTTATTAAAAAATGACCTAACTTTTTAATATTCTAATTAAGTTCTCTGAATGCTCACTTATATTGCAAAAGATCGTATCCTGTTAAGTTTATTTTCTAGTAAATTCTCTAGAAATTTCTGTTACCTGTGAAGTAATTCTTACCATGTTGGTGAGGAAAGCATATAGGATGTGTGGTCTTCAGCTAGTATACACGGGTGGGCCTTTGTAACTTCAAAGAATGGTGTTTGCAGTAACCACAGATGTTCTCTAGTGTCATACAAACTGCCTCCACCTCTGTAGAAGCATGGAAAGTAGTAGAAAAACAAGGAAAAAAAGTTCTATTTCATAAAGCAATGGAAAAGATGTTATGTGAACTCCATAACAGCACTGGTGTGCACTGCCTTGCAGGGAACAAAGTAAAGCCATCAAAATATTCAGACACGTATTGACAACTGGCTGCGTAAACTGAGTGTTCCCTCTGTGCGCTATAAGTAAAAAGTTATCACATACTGTTTCCTGATAGCAATTTGTGTTTCGCCTCATACACATGATGCCACCTGCTGAACTGCTTATTGTATTTCATGGGTACCTTGGAGGAGTGGGGGGGCTGGAACTCTTGACTTTTTTTTTTTTTTTATTTTCTTTCCCCTGTCAGATCAGTAGCAGGGTGTTTGTACATATAGTTGCATATGCATGCATACCTCATACATAACCAACAGAAATATCCATCATTATGGCAAGGCTTCAATGTTTCTTGTTGAAAGAGGCTGTAAATCAAAGAATTTTATCTTTTTGGATGCTACTATTTGCATCATAGCATCCTGCGTATTTTTAGCCCACCGACCCACAGAAGTACCTGGCCAAGAGGATTATTTTTCTGCCAGGCACCAACACAGTTTCGAATAACTTGTTTGTTTATAGATGTCAATGAGGTGCTCTAAGAGAAAGGGAATGCAAAAGGCAAAAGCTAAAGTTAAAAATCATAAATGGCAGAAGTCTTGACTCAATTATTAGCAGTCTGCAAATGCCCTCGTTGAACATAATTGCTACTGGATAACATTTTTTTTGGTGTAGCTCATTGATTATTACTGAGAAAAAATTTTTTTTTTTTCACTTTCTTTATCTATTTGTAGATTATGCTTTACATTTACTAGAGCTGAAAGATCACTGTGTTAAAATATCATATGATGTGGTTGCCAGACCAATACAGCAATAGCAAAATGTTGATGGGCAGCATGTCTAGAGCAATGCATTGCACCTGTGACCGGTACCCTACTTTATTTACTTATTTACTATGATACTCTGCCATAGTGGTGACATCAGAATTGGTCAACAATGTAGTCTTTGTGACGAACAATCCCTCAGTCAAATAATTTCTTTTGATTTGCTTTCTTTCCCGTATACATCTACTGAAGGATTTTTCTGTTTCTCAAACCTTTTTGATGGAGTTTTTTGGCTTTTTTTCCCCCCAGGAAATAAATCCTACTTCTCCCTCACAAGCATTGGAGAGAATACTCAAAATTATTCTCTGATCTAGAATTATGCAATTATGCACAGTTAGACCATTAAAGACCTGCAGCTAATGATACAGTCTTGCTACCCTCTTTTTATGACATCTAGAGTCAGCTCACTCAGCGGGCTTCCTCTGATTCACATTCAAGAGCCCAGGCTTTGTCATACTCTACATCCTGTAGCATAGTCCTTTAAATAACAGTATCTGTTAGCATTTTGATCTAACCCCACAAGCTCCCTGCCACTATTTCCTTGTACCTGTCTCCAGATTCTGTGACATTCTGTACCATCACAGCCTCCAACTGACCTTCCTTCTGCACAGTCTCAGCCTGTACTCACAGCTCCAGTAACTCACAGATTTCCTTCAGATTTCATTTTGTTGCATGCACACACACGCTTTCATCCTTTTAGGATTTTTCATGTCACGCTAAGAACCTGACCATCAAATGCTCATCTCCCTCCCGCACACTCCCATCTCCACTTCCCTCCTCTTCTACCCCATCTCTACAGACAGACCTGAAAGCCCTGGCTCTAACCCAGTTGCCCAGCAAGTGATAGCTCACCTAGGGCCATGCCAGCCTGGGGGAACTTGCTTGAGTGAGGGAGGCATACCACTCAGGCCAACTCATCACAGGAGAGTGAGTTGCTGCGCACCACTTCTGCCAGGGTAACGGCCCCAGCGTGGGCTGCTGCACCTTGTGGTACGGGCTAAGAAGCCAGCGAGTGTCAGTTTGACCTATTTAATATAGGTAAGAGGGGATGATCAGTCATTGACATGATGTAGCTGAGGTGTTTGAGGTCATCACTAGACAGTTGACTATTCCGATGACCGTGGCCTGTGGTCAGTAGCTCAGCTAGCCAAGTCTGCTGTGGCCAGTAGACATGCTGAACTGCACTGCTCATCTGCTGCAGGAAAAGCAGGAATTGAGCTGGTATCAGGCTGCTGGGCTACCTCTCCAAACTCCACTGGCCTGGGGGACAGCTTGCTGAAACTCTTAATCTGCATATAGTTTGCTTTCCCTCTCAGTGAAATCTGGGCAATGCTATCAGCATGCTTAGAAAGACCTACTCCTAACTAGACAGTAGGAGAGCTATGGCTTACTACTTCACCTTTAATTTGTTTTCCTGTCAGTCCTTACACCTAACTTCTAGGGCTCGCTTTCTTCTCTGTTACTTAGAAGTTAATTGCTTTATAGGTGCCTTGCATTTCTGTAGCTAGAACTTTAGAGGTCCGCATAACAAACTTCTAAATGTAAATACATGCTTACTGAGCTTACTTTTAAGGATAAAGTTTATCCAAATATTTGTTGCCTGTCTAAGGACTTTTAATAAACTTTACTTATTAAAGTTGTTAATTTTCACAAAGAACTAGACCAAGGGAACACAGAAATATAACGTCCTCGACTATCTCTTTGAATTTTAAAATATGCTTGCATTTTGTTTTCACCTGCAAGGTGATGAACAGTCTTGCCTTGATGGTTTCGGATGAACTATTCACATATTTAAGTGTTAATGAGATAAATATGTGCTTTGTTGGATTGGCTTCTGCTGGACAAAGCTCATTAAAATCTAGATCTTTTGCTGCACTGAGATGAAATTCATTTCATACTGACAATAATGACTGAAGCCACCAGGGGCCATACTTAAACACTTGCAAAATGATGCATTTAACTTGTATCTATCCAACCTTTTGTAACATAAATGTTAGTGTGTCAGGGTATTTTGTGGTTGGGATTTGTTTTTTTTGGAAGGACTATTATCTGCAAGTCCAAAGAACCTGCCTATGTTTTCATTTTTTGTTTTTGTTTGTTTTTCCCAGAAAGTGATATGAATCTAGTCACATACCTTATATGCCTAATTTTAGCCCAAAACAAGTTTTATACCTCATGAAAAAATAGAGGTCTGTAGCACAACTGCTGACACATCCTTAACTATAGCATTGCTGCTAGGCGCTGCTATAATACAGTACATATTTCTTGAAAGCTGCAATAATAAAGCTTAACTTTATGGTATCGAAATTCGCTGTGTTTGTACCTCCAGGGAGAAAAACAATTAGAGAAAGACAATCTACCTAAATAGACTGGGAAACTGAATTGCTCTGTCTATGCTTCATTACCCTCCCTCTTTCTCATCTCACTTTCCACAAATAGCATGATTATGTTTACCTGACATCTTCATGCTTCCCTGCTGAGCAGGCTGAGGAAGCCTCACAGCTGAGATAAGCAGTGTTTTCTATAAGGAAGGCTTTTATTTACATCTACATCTACATCTACATCTACATCTACATCTACGTATACATATACATATACATATACGTATACATTTACGTATACATTTATTAAAAGCATCCAATTCTTAAGCCATTTTAGTGAGAAGCTTAAGACTGTCCCTGAACTCAGGTATGGAGCAGAATACGTGAACTTCCAGTGGGTATTTTTAAAAACTGACCCTCGGCTATAACAAGTACTGGCTTGGCTGACATGATATTGATACATCCTTAGTTGGTTGATGGAAAGTCTGAGATACTAAACATAAGCTTGGTGACCTTCATGAATGGTAGAAAACCTGACAGATTTTTCAGGAAGGTGCCTTTGAGCACTGAATAAATAGCCCCTAAGAATGGCACTGAAACAAAATGACCTTTTATGGATAAAAGACTTAATTCAAAGGAAAAGGATCTGGAATAAGGTGTGCAGTGAAAGTTACCAAATGGCTTTTCAGTGTCTCCCTTGGAGAACTGAATCATAAATCTAGAACAGCAAAAAGATTTGAGAAATATACAGGCTGCCCTCATAAGAGTATGGTATTTTATTTTTCAGACTTCTCAGGTAATGGAGAAGAATTCAGCACTTTCTTCTCTGTTGCCAAGTTATAAATCTGAATAACTAAACTACAGATAATTGGACACTATTCCTCAAATTAGAAACCAATATTACATGTGAGAATTAATGACATTTCATTATGCATTACTGTCTACATTAATAAACTATGACTGTATTAGTCTTAGCAGCAGCATACAAGCCTCTTTTTCTTGTAGCCCCTGGGATCTTGATCTAAATCTAGCTTTAATCTAATGTCCTCTGAGCTGCAAAATAGCTGAACTTTAATTCATCTGGATGTTACTTTGAATCACTCAACAGAACTCAACTCTAAACACTCTCATGAAATATGTAGATGCCTGTGTATCTCCATGTAAACTCAGAGTCTGCTTAATATAGCCTTAATATCAGTGGTCTAAATCCCTGCTACCACATTTCTCTTCCTAATGTTTGGAAAGACATTGATCATAACCAGGATTTGGCTTTTCTGCCTTTGCGTCTTACAATGACCTGGACCTTACCTTCAGGTGCCAAAAGCTTCTTCTGGTCTCAGAGTCCCAAATAACAGGAATTTAAGCTTTGTTCCACATTTAACAAAATGTCATCAAATGAAGAGTGTGGAATTAATACACACAGTGGCTTTTCTGCCCTTTCACTTGTACTTTTTCTTGCTTGTTACAACAAGCAAGCCATTGACTAATACAATGACTAATCAGCTGTCCCTTAAAACATACACTGTGTTAAATTGGAATCTGTAAGTGATTTTGGTTGTTTGGGTTTTGGGTTTTTTTTTGTTTGTTTGTTTGCTGGTTGTGTTGTTTTGTGGGTTTTCTTTATTTTTATTTTTTTTAAATGAACAGCAGTGTCATAGATCCCACCTTCACATTAGTGATAACCATAAGCCAGGCTAGTTGAGATGACAATGATTAGCCTGGATGAAGTCAAGACTCTTTCTGACTGCCTCCAAACTCCTTCTCCATCATCCTAAAGCTAAAACCTTCTCCAAAGTTGCAGTAAGTTGCTGATATTACTGGTCAAAAAATCTATATCTGTTAGTAGCCCCTCATTAATCATTTTTGGATGTCACATTATTATTGAAAAAGTGTGTATAGATATGCAGATACCTTACAAATTTATACCTCAAAATACCCTGGAATTGATATTCTTGGTTTGTTTCTGGATAAATGCTGCAGCATCTAGGTAGAAATCATGGCCTTCTTTGACCTCAGACAGTAATAATGACAGTGTGGTTCCCCAACAAAAAAATTCATAACATAAGGAAAGATGTCTCAGCAGACCTGAAATATCAGCAAGATAGTTACGATTCATTTCATGCGCAATGACCAAAGCCAGGCTATTGACCCCCTGCATGTGTTACAGCAAGGAAGTGAAGGATAGCTATGGCAATACAATAAACTAATGTCACACAACTTGATCTCGTTCAGTAGCAATACCTGGAGCTCTACATATTTTATATTACACTGATCTAGTCTTAGATCCCTCAGTCACTAACTCAAGCAAAGGATTGAACAGGAAAGCATATTATTGCATTTCACATTTTAGTACATTTGTATAAACATGTAACTTACACAAATACTGTTTAATACATTTATATAAACAATACAAAATTATGTAAGGGATCAGACTGTCAGCTGTGATTTCTATGTCTGTGGCTTCTCTATTCTGAGTGCTTCTATAAACAACAGTAGCCAGTTATAATTTGAAGGAGTTTTCATGCCAGCTAGCATTACCTGAAACACAGTGACTCTTTGGACATATGCCCTGTCTCCTGTCCACATATTTTGCCTCCTAGTGCCAAGTAAATATTGATGGGAGCCAGCAATGTCATTCAGAGATTACTTTAGATCTTGGAAACAAGCCACTTAGAGGATCTTGTTAGCCTTTCCTCTGCTTTGTTCCCAGTGCATTCCAGGTTTGCCATTGCAGAGTGTGGCCATACGGTTTTGTTTTGTTTTTTTTTTTTTTTTGTTTTTTTTGTTTTGGTTTTTTTTTTTTTGTTGTTTTTTGGTTTTTTTTTTTTTTTGTTGTTGTTGTCTGGTGCAGATTCTTTCAAAAGTTGTTGCATTCCTAATGTGGAATATGACAGCACTGAATTTATTGAAAGTCCTTTTATCCAATGAACATGAATGTTCAGAAATGCTCTCAAATCAATTACAGACTGTGGAGATCTTTGTCCATAAATGGAGTGAACTTGTAAATGAGACCTAATAGGTCTCTTGACTGGGCATGGAGTTATCGGCTGAGGGACTAGACCTTAAAGTGAGAGAGTGAGCACTGTGCAGAGGTATGATTTAGCTTTGAAACAATGACCTCTAGAACTAGAAACCACGTGGCCACCTTGCTGGGGTGCTTTGCTGACCTAGTTAGTCCTAGCAGAAGGCAACACTGATGTAACTTCGCTGCTTTTAGAAACCAAGCTGACACTTTGGTGTAGTGAAGTGCCCTGCCAGGTGGCCTTATCGGGTCATTCAGTACTAGCTCAAAGAATTCCATGTTGCGGTACTTTCTACAATGCTAGGCCTACCCGGAGCATCCTCCCCTAAGGCATGCACTGTGTGCTAAAGTCAGGATTGGTTAAAGGCACTGAACATTTCTTGGGTTTCTGTTGCTATTAAAAAGAAATGAGAGGGGGAAAAAAACAACCAACAAGGAAGCACACCTTGCCAACCCTGTTGCTTGAGAAATAGCAATAAACAAGTCTATTATTAATAAAGCAATAAAAAATTCTTCTGCACTAAATATATTGGGTCAGCTTTGTGATGGGTGTCAGTCTGCCTGGTTCCACTGGTTAAAGTAAAAGTGCAGTGATTTACACCTGAGTTGACTCAGCACACTTGCCCTTGTAAGTAGCCGATGATAAAATAGACAAATAAATAAAATAAAAGCACAAATCCTGTACTATATAGATACTGCTTAAATAATTCATTATAGCTGCAGGGATAGAAGTAAATACAAAGAAAAATGCTTGCCTTTTGAAATACTAGCTAGAACAAAGTCTTATTTTTTTTCAGGCTGGGGTAGCTCATATTTTCTTGCTAGATACTCTTCAAGAACTTACAGAAGTGCGCAACTCTTTAGGGTCTCACTTATTTATGTGGTAAAGCTGACATAGTTCCATAGATCTAAACACTGTTCTCATCTCCTAGCACTGAAACAAATGTGGCTGTGCAACATATAAAACTGCACTTCATTTATTAAGTCAGAGAACAGCTCTGGTCTATTAAACCCCCTCCTGCTTCTTAATGATGGCTCACTGTTGTCAAGTTGCTCAGCTTTCTTTAGTGCCATGATAGAACTGCACTTTAGCCGCATCACAAATGTGACCCTTGCACCTGAATTATACAGGATTCAGTAGAGGGTTGTTAAGCACCATGTAGACTTAATGCTAAATGGTTAGTGATCATTGAATAGTAAAATAGACAGGAGGTTCAAATAAGAAAATGACCAGGCTGTGCTTATCTGCACCCCAATTTCAGAGACAAATGGTCAGCTAAATAGAAACCAATCATCTGTGTGCTACTGCTACTTTCAATAGGTGACAAAAGTCATCTATTATGAAAACAAAGTGTTAATTTATGTCCTTGTAAAAACAAAATATTTTTGTAGTATAATTTCAAGTATTTGAGGATTTGGGGTGGGGTTTTTTTCATTCTTTCATGCCTGAACTGAGGGTTATTTGGGGGTGGGTTTTTTGAGTTCTTTATTTATTTTGGGTTTTAGAACTATTTTTGCATTGAGATCTACAGGTCTTTATATATTGTCACTGCAAAACTCAGAAACTAATCATCCCAAAGGAAAAAAAGAATAATAATTTAAAAAAAAACTTTTATTAACCAGATGCTTTAAATATTATTGAGGTATTTAGAAGGTCTCTGCTCAATTTCATAAATATCATTGATTACTTGTCAGTTCTACAGGAGTCAAGCATAGCCATTGTCATACTGTACCAAAGTCATTAGAAATAAACCTACAGTTAGCTTTTTAGTGATAATTACTGTGTGGCTTCAAAACCATACACAGCTTCAGACCTGAGGAAGTGACTTGGGATGCTATGTTTGACTAATAGCCTTTTTTCTGCCTTGTGTTGGGGAGAAGCACTGAGGGATGAATAGCTCACCCTTTCAAACAGTTACAGAAATGATGGGATAAAAGAAACCTTTGTGCTTCCAGTAAGTGGAAGAGAAGATGTTATGTGTCAGTGGCTTCATGCTTTACTACAAATGAAGTTCAGGGCAAGATGTTGGTATTTCTTTGTATTTGTTTGTGACTGCATTTTCCACCAGCAGTTCTTGTATGGCTATCTGGTTTTTAAGAAATAAAAGGTTTAAAACTAAATTCTCTGTAAATAATAAGTCAGCTTTAAAGCTAGTGAGCAAGGCA
The DNA here is from genome assembly GCA_013399135.1 of Heliornis fulica. NCBI lineage: Eukaryota > Metazoa > Chordata > Aves > Gruiformes > Heliornithidae > Heliornis > Heliornis fulica. The sequence goes on along the minus strand of VXBZ01008398.1, from coordinate 480,581 downwards.
ACGTGTGACCCTCTTACAAGTGCAGGCCGTTATTCTCTTAGGCTTTTATGTCATACTTATGTGCAGAATATCAGTGTGTAAAAGAGTCTAAACTGGTATCATTTACATATCAAAGCGTAAGAAAGGAATTGAAAATGTCTAGTTTAAGAGCTGCCACATTGGCTTAGACCAGCATCTTGTCTCAAAGTGTTAGAAGTAGATGCTTAGAGAAATAATGTAATGGCACGAGGAGGTAATGAATCTTCCTTTGTTGGGTCTTTCAACAAGGACAGATTTACTGAGCTCCTGAGGCAGAGGTTAAAATCAGAAGGCCATGTTTAAAAACCACTAATATCTGTTTAATAACGACTTTTTGGCCACCAAAAGATTCTGTGGCAGTAGAGTCCACAGTTTATTATGGACTGTATGAGAAATTGTTGCTTTGAAATTATTTGGATGCCCTCTGCTTGCCACATTATAAACAAGCAAAAGACCTTCTCCATCTACCATTCACAAATCTGCAGACTTCTTATTATTCATCCTGATCCCAGTTGAACCATTTCAGACTGTTTCATACTGTTTCAAATGGAGGTGGATGAATACCTCTGATCATCTGCATGTTCTTTATGGTGTCTTTTCTGACTAAAGAAGTTAAAATATGGAAATTGAGCAAGGCAGGAGTACCTCCACAGTGTGCTTGTCTGTACTCTGCTTGGTCTCCAAGGAGAAGAAAAGCCATGCAACCAGGGTGCTGAGATGGGGCTAGCTAGGCCACTGAGCCTTAGTGTCTTGCTAACAGCCTTTGGATTTGGGGTGGGTTGTCATGACTGGGTAGGGCATGGGCAGAACTGCTCTCACCTTCACAGCTGCCTGCAGTACCCTTTGTAAGGTGACGTTACATCATCAGATATGTTATAAGGCAGAATGCTCACACATACTCCTGTCAGAAAGTGGTTTAGATGCAGTGGTGTAAGAGTCCTTAGGCTCAGAAAAATTTTAGGCCCCTGAACCAGGACTGTTGAATCTGATAGGAAAGTATTCCAAGCACTTTCTCTTTGTCTGCCTTGGGGTCTTTCTTTATTGTAGTAAAGGCAATACACTTAAATAATGGATATGAAATCTCAGCTATGTTTAAATCAAAGAAAAAGAATTCCACTGACTTAACTATGTCTGTGATGTACCTGAGGATATTTATTAACTTATTCCATACTCCCATTTGTAAGATCTGCTGTAGAATGACATCACTATGCTGCCCAACAAGGTCATGATAGCTTTAAGATATGTTTTTCCAAAACCAAATATGTTACCTTTAAATAATTACATAAAATTTGTACCTTGTTCTATGTCTGCCCTTTCCTGCTCCAGTAGTTGGTTGCCAACATCTATTTCTCTGCCTTGCTCTCTAATGGAATTGCACAAAAGCAGTTGGGAGACAGAGGTGAAGTGGCCCCATTTAGCTGACTCAGTAGCCACTGGAGGAATGAAGATTTGGCTGTGGGAAGTCTATATCCTCCACTAGTTTATTTTTAAGAAGGTGTAACATCCGCAACATGGAAGGCATTTTCTTCCTGACAGGTGCATAATATTCAGTGTAAGTCGTTCAATCCCCAAAGTAAGACAAAGGCATGACAAGACATTGAAGATGTACAGATAGCTCAAGGCTAAAAGCTCTGAGGATGTTTGTCCATCGGGAAGCATTGATGGAACAAGGTTCCTGGACTGAAGGAGTCCTCTGGAGCAGCTGGGGTGGTAGGAGCCTTATGGGTTTGAGCTGAGTGTGACTGATAGAAACACTTCTTAAATATACAGAGATAGCAGAATAAGAAGGATATAACAAAGAGTGAAAGTATATGTGAGAGTGAAAGGTTGAGCCTAAGGGAAAAAACAGTAGTTCTTTTGAGTCGTGATGAGAAAGACACAATGATGAAAAATTAAAAGACATTTCCTTATTGAGTTTCAGAAACAACAGAGATATTTTTTGTAGTGATGTAAGAAGAATGAGCAAGAAGGTGGAAGAAACAATTGCTGGTGGAAGATGTGAAATTGAGTATCATGGGGTAAACAGAAACATGGGTTCACAGCATAGTTACTGAGGAATACAATTTATTAGGGAAAGAGAAAAATAAAGGTAGAGATCCTGGTGTATATTAATATAAGAATAGATTCTTAGCAATACCACCCATCTGGGTCAAAATCACTTGCAGAAGGAAGGAGAGCTTTAGGGGAGTTCAACTCTAACAATTATGGAGACATTAACAATGTAGGTGACAAAGACAAATCAACTGAACTTAGTATGGCTTTGATTTTTTCCTTAAGTCTGGAAAGTTTGTTGCAAACAAAGAGACTCTAGTCTTCAGGACAACCTGTAGATATCTTACATGAAAGCAGAAATCTTACAAAAGGTGTATAAATAGAAAAGAAAGCCATGGCTTGCTGAAATGCACAGTTCTAATAAGACCTGTGCTAGGTCTAACTTGTGGAGGAAATTAAAGCAGGCAGTCAAAGTTCTATGTAGAAAAGAAAGGATAATGACTAGAGGTAAAAGTTTGGTGTGACTCCAAAGCCGATTGAACTAGTTGCCTAGGATATCTCCTGTGATTAATGAGAATGCTGTAGTACAGAATGCAGGGATGGATTAGGAAATTAACACTACTGAGTTAAAAGAAAAACTGCAAGTGCTAACACCATCCAGTTCACGGGAAACCTATATAATCTTCTTTCTGGGACTGGAAGAGAAGTGGTACATAAAATCACAAGTATCCTTTCTTCCCAGCCTCCCTCTTTGGATCTGGTGCCACGTAACGCCGTGCTACTGGGGCTCTTGCTGGAGTCATTTTTCACCGGCTCATCTCTTTGCCTATAATTAGAAAAGCGCAAAGCCTGTGGGGTATATAAAATGCCTTTCTTCTTAACACCTCATGGATTACACCTTAAGAGACTCCACAAGAAAAATAACCTTCCTGAAGTTTTCCTTGAAAACATACTTAAATTTAGAATCATCATCTAAGAGTACAGTTCATTTAACAGAAAAATTTATAAACACAATGCCTGTTTCAATATAACTTTGTCCTTAGAGATATAATTTCAACCCAGATTCAGAGTTCTACAGCTTTTGTCTATCCCTCTCACTCTCAGCAATATTCTAACCAATTGAAGCAAGCCTGACTTATTTAAATCTCTGCTGTTTCCTTCCTGTAAAGTCTGTAATGATACGCTGTGGTTCACTGCTCTCGGGTGACTGCAGTCATACTCGTAGCAAAACATTTCCCTTCGAAAATTATCCGCTTTCTCAGAGTTAACAAGACCACCCTCAGGCCAGTGGATTGGCAGAGTACTATTTCATGAGTTGCTCATTCAGGCTGAAATTTACTCCTTTGTTTAAAGGCAGGCTCAAACCTCGAGGTTTGTGAAGCCTATGTGCAGCGTGCTAGATCTGGGCTGGCCCTCTGGAATGTTTTCCTCTCTAACTTTTGAGCAGTGACTGCATTCTTTCTGCATATGTACTGTGTGTTGCATACACATCTCCCTGGGCTGGTTGCTGGTACTGGAATATGAAGTGTAACAGCAGCTCTTCATGCATAGTGGATCTTCTCAATCTTAGAAGAAGGGGTCAGCATTTCACATTTTTGATGAAAGAGCTTTTTTGGGGAAAAAAAAAGTTCTCTAAGACTCTAAAGACATGGGTCTACAAAACAAGGATATCAACTCTGCTCATGCTGATAAGGTTGTGACATAGGTTGTTTTCCGGAGTAAGCCAGGTTGGTATCTCTCATGGTAATGCATTGGTATTCTGGATTTACCTCAGTAAACATCTACTTGAAGTGTATCAGCTTCCTTCTGCTCAGGTGCATTCTTGTAAATGTTTGTCATAATGATTTCATTTTGTGGTTGAAGAATTTGAAGTCTCATAACAGGTTTTACAAGTTACGGTGTCATTTCCATTGTTAAGTACATTTGTGGTTTAAGTCACTTAGCAGGAGATAACAGGGCATGTGGTACTTGTAAAATAACAGCCTGATTTGCTTGGCTGACACAGTTCTGCAGCTTCTACCTCTTCTTCAAAGATAACAGCATGCAAACCTGTGTGTACACATGTCTGTATAGGAGAAAGGCAGACATCCTTCCTTTGTATTTCTACTGAAATTTATTTTCTTCAAACAATGTAGACCAGAAAAAAATAGTCAGATTTCCTCACCCACTCAAAGGCCAAATATAAAATGTTATTTTCAATTTCTTAATCTGAAAAAATGCCTCACTCTGGCCCTATATATTGTACACATTTCCACATGTTCATCCCCATCTCTTACTGATCTGTTTTCAGAATTGTGTTTTGTAGAAATGATGTGGAGGTGCCCAAGAACTCGGCTGGGTCAGGAGCTGCCACAGCTATGGAAGGAGGGAGTCGAGCAGGCAAACTTATGACAGTTTGACATTTCAGATAATAGAGGTCAGTCCTTCAAGTCACAGTCCCCTGAGATGAGTGGATTTCTGCTGGTGAATGTGGGAAGAGTTGGTAAATTGTCCCTTTGCTGCAAGTGAAGCACATGGTGATAGGCTGGAAGAGAAGAATTCCTTTAGTTATTGCAAGGGAAATTCTGTTCCTTGTCTGATGCAGGTGAAAGCTGAACGATCCCATTCATTTCAGCAGTCATACCTGCAGCTGGAAGAAGAAAATTATTTTAATTTTTAAAATAAATGTTATGTTCTGTATGAACTGTAATGAAATGTATTAGTGCATTGATGTGCAAGACTTCTCTGCTTTCACAAATAAGATCTTGAGAGGCTGTTTACTGTGAATACTATTTATGACATCTGAGACCGAATGAATTTTTTCCACTTATTAACACTTTCTGTGCACTTTTTCAAATGAAGATCCAGTACTTCTCAGTCTCTTGAAGCCTTGACCCCCTAAGTTCATAGAATCACAGAATATCCTCAGTTGGAAGGCACCCATAAGGATCATTGAATCCAACTCCTGGCTCCACACAGGGTCAGCCAAGTTGTCGTATATTTTCTCAGGCACTTTTCCTAGCAGTTGTAGGAGCTAGTGATGGGCAGTGTGATAACAGCATTGGAGTGAGGTTTATGGAGTAATATTTGCTAAGTGTTTTGAAACGGGGACTTGGGAAATGTTCTGAAAGAGCAAATAAATTATTATTGTAATAATTTTCATTAAAAGTTATGAGAACATTTTTATAACTTTATGACTATATAAAATTTAATAAATTCTATTGGCCTTTTCAGAACTAGGAATAAAGCCCCCAAATAAACCAACTAACAACAGTCCTCAAATGAGAAGTATGTCTTTGTTTATTTGTTTCAATTCAAATTAGATTTTTTTTTTTAATTTCACGTTGTTCTTGGGACTTCTTCCACTAAAAGTATTGTAATTAAAATGTCAAGAGCTACAGAACTTATTGTTGTTTAAGTGTGAACTTCCATATTTCTTAAATATCTGGTTTTGAATTAGCAGTAGATAAAGCAAAGAATTACAAATCTCCTTTCTACAGAAAAAAAAAAAAGAGGGGAAAAATAGCTCTATATTAACTTTATGTTTTTGTTAGCTGGACTGAGATCTAGGATCCACAGAGACTTCAGAAATGGTAATATAAATGCTTGACTGTGATGTGACCCAGTGGGAACTTGCTAGCTATAAAGAAGCAAGAAACCAAAAGGGGAAAAAATGTAATTATAATATTTGTGATTTATATTAGACTGAACATATAGCAACAGTTACATTAGCTTTTTCTGAAAAAAAAAAATTCAGCTGACTGGCTCCCTTTGTCTTTGAATTTCTATAGATGCTGGTGATAAAATTTAAACCAGTCAGGATTTATTCTGGAGGAAATCATCAACTTCTAATTGAGGACAAAAGATGTGATAAATCTTGTAAACTTTCCTTTTTTAAAATGAAACAACTGTATACAAACCTTTATTTAATATGCCACTTTCTTTATGTGTCCTCATGAGAAGCATTCTCGTGTTTAGCCAGGTTCTATGCCCAGGAGTCAGGTATGTGCCAGTAGCATTAATATGTGCCTGCAAACTAGAAGTGAGAGACTACTCTTGCCTAATTTCTTCCGGGAAGAAGTGATACATGAAAACAAAAAGTATGTTTGTGTGGTAAATAATAGCTGCACTCTGTGTGTGTGTATTTGCATGTATATTTATACGTTGTATATAGCTATACAACTACTTCTTAAAGCCAGGAATCAGGACAATTCTCATATTTTGCACGGACCTTTGGGTGACATATCACATCACATTACCGCCTTAATGACTACACATGTCAGGAATTTCCTATGGAGCTGACTTCAGCAAGATTACAAACTCTTTAAAGCCATGGGAGTGTTGAAACATTATGAAATTACTTAGGATGAAAAAGAGCAAAGATTAAAAGAGCATAATGTTTTTATAGAAGGCTGTTTGATTACAAGGCGAAGCTACAAAAATCCCTTTCAAATAGTTGCTAAGGGTTGCTGGTGTCTGTCACTCTGTCTAACATTGTCTTTTGTCCACTTCAGTGTCATGTTGCTGTTTTCCTTATTGTATTCTCATGGTGACTATTCACTGCAGTTGCACTTCACTAGAAATACTGTTCCTGTAGCTTTTCTACTTCTGAAGACATGCTTTAATGCTGGACAGTGCTTGACTCCCTTTCTTTGGCACTCCTGAGGAGTTTTATTCTTGTTGCTTGTCTCTGCCAAATCTTCTTCGGAATTCATATCTATACTTCTGAAAAGTATATTAGCGGAATGCTCTCACATACCACAGCCACACTTTCCTTTTTTTACATAGATGCTCCTTCACTTACCTTTTACTTTTTCAAATGGGACATAGAAGAAAATCTTTCTGAACTTACTCTGAAAGATGATTCCAAAGGGAAAAGAGAAGTTATTATATGTCTCAGATTTTTTACAGTGGAAAAACAAACAAAAAGAGAGAAAGAGTAAGTGTAACTTTGTATGAGAGTATTGTTAAATCTCACAAAAACTTTGATACATTTTTTTTGTGAATTTGTACTGAAGGGAACTGATTTAGTCTGACATAAATTACTTTTGTTCAAAGAATCCAATAGTCTTGGATTCAAAATTATAAAATTCAGTCCTGATCCTCAGCCCAGTTCAGTTTTCCCGTTGGCCATAGTGCTGGCTGGATCAGACCCACTATATTGTAATTGATTTCTATCTTTTTCAGCCAAAAAAGGGACCTAATTGTTTTTGTAAATAAATATTGCTTTAATGATTTGAGCCTGTAAGCTGTCTACAGGTAATTGATATTCTGGAAATCTGTGTGATTAGACTGGGAAACTGGAGGTGGGAGCTACTCTGTAGTTCAAAACTCCCAAGCTCTGATGTCAAATGATGGCAACATCAAAAACTAGCGATTAACAGCTCCTGGCCTTTGATAATACCAATTAAACTTGAAAACTACATTATGCATTAGATGTTTGGATTTATTGTCTTTAAAATGCAAAAATAGTTTGAATTCTTGTGAAGTCATATATATTCATACTTGTTGCAGTCAAGTTTTTTCATTAAATTGTCCTTGCTATCCTGGCTCTCCTTGCCACGTTGGTATCACTTACATTTGCCATTTAATATTTGGACTTAATACACATAAGCTACGTTTATTTTAGAAAATACTGCAGCAAGTACAAAATGATGTGTATAGCAAAAAGGTTACAACCAAGAACCCCAAATTCATGTCATAGGTATTTCCAAGAACCCCAAATTCATGTCATAGGTATTTCCAGAGTGTACATTCACTAGTTCTAGCCTCAGTCCCACATCTGCCCTTTAGTTACTGCAGCATATCAGGGGAAGACCTGGAACAATTATTCTTGTTTAGTTTATTTCAAAAGAAATCTGTTTTGTGCTGAGACCACCCTGTGATATCAACTGAAGTAGGGAGCGTTAATAGAGAGGCTTCAAATAGTCCCACTGAATGGTGAGCAGTAATGTAGATATGCTCACAGATGACTGGAATGGGAAGAGCTTGCCATAAAGCAGATATGCACAGATCTTGTCCAATTTTCATGTGTTGTATAATCATTTTTATTTCAGCAAAGATCTTTGTGGTTTGATAGACTGCAGGCTTTGGTGTGTCCAGAGTCTTATGCCACCATTTCCTAATGAAATAGAAGTAGTTCAGCTCACTGGGATGAGGTGGGAAGTTTAACACTATTCAGTAGGAAAGCAAACATAAAGGTGTTGCAACATCATTTCTTCAGTATACTTAGTTTTGCATAAAACCAGATTTAGTATTAATAAATAAATATATTGATGCATGTATTATATAAATTAACAAAGGCCACCTATTTCAAATAAGCAGAAAGATCTGGCTGGTAATTTCAAAACATTCTGCTGTGCACAACACAGTGTCTCATCTAGGCACACGTGTGGTGTCCTGCTGAGGAAAAGATCCCTTATCCAGTTTGTAGTGTGGTATGGATTGCACGGGTTTAGTGTTACTACTTACTTCACCAAAAACAGTAATTCATCAATTGACTGGAAACAACAGGTTTCACAGCAACCTCAAGGTGTGAGGAGTGACAGGTTGTGTCTGAGATACATTGTTCTGACTTCAGTGCCTATGAGAAATCTTGAGATTCATGTGTGAAGTTCCTGAAAGAGATCTTCCCGCTGCGAAATTTGGCCATTAGAGTATGCAAAAAGGAAGATAAAAGTACAACAGCAGGTGCTTAATTTAGCCCCTTGAAATCCAGTGAATAACCTATTTCCTATTCTCTGGCCAGGCTACTAAATGAGGCATGCTCTGTAATTACCGAATTATCCCTTTCGGCAGGGGGAAAGCAACATGGGTGCTAGGCTTTTGTTATTGTACATTCACCCCCGTTAGTGGTAGTCGTTGTACCTAATAGGCTGATAAATGGCATATTGTTACTGTCAGTGACTAAATGGCACTTAATATTCCATTTTGAAGGTCAGGAAATCAGAAGTAGGAGGAGAGGCTTTTGATGGCCATTTGCTCAGTAGCACAGACTTTATAATCAAGGAAATAGACGTTGAAGGTTCAGTTATGTTGATCTCACCACAAAATGGAGCTGTAAAACTGGATGCAATGGACTTCAGCAGTATAAACATTCACCTCATTAGGATTACCTCCAAAAATAGTATTAAAAATTAGAATTAGACCCCAGTCTCCCATTCCTGTAATATTACCTCAGTATAGGTAATGAAGAGAAGAGAGTTTGGAGCAGAGCAAAGCATTTTATTGCAGAATGTAACAGGCCACTGAAGAAGGTTTAAGGTGGTGATTTCTGCTTTGTGGTGCTGAAAGGCTGTGAAGAAGCACCTTTGCTTAGGACAGGGTGTGGATATCATCCTAACACATTCACACCCATGGCTTCTGTGGACTGGTTCTGGGAGAGCAAATCTGCAGTAGCAATGCCAATATGCATTTGATAAATCCTTTGTAGCTTAGCAATTGTTAACCCTAGGCATAGTGTTATCCCTATGCATAGGTGGCAGTCTAGATAACGAACTGGAGCATGTTAACCTGTAGGTATATACTGTTCACAGCTCAACTGTCTGTAATTTGTCTGGCACAGAACAAGAAACAGCAAAAGTCTGGCCATTTTGCTGTTTGGCCACAGGAAAAAGACACTCTGAAGAAAAGGGACTCAAATCCAGACAGGGAGTGCTTACACAGCTGGACATGGATGCAAGTGTGGGTTTCAAATATTCCCATTATTCTTTTCTGTTTCCCCCACGTAGAAAGCTATTGTCCATTGATTCATGAGGAAAAGGTGATGCAGCAAGTGGCTTAACAGTAGACAGAGAGTGGCCAGTGTAATGTGTACACTGAGGTTTTATAGTTTTATATAGAAAGAAGCAGCTTGGCCTCTGCTGAGTCACTGAATGCCTCCTCTTGGGCTGTGACCTCCTTTCTGACCCAAATGTCATCACAGGATTAGGTTGATTCAGAGTCTCCACAGCATCCCTGTCTCTGGACTTCTGTCTTAGCCTGAATTTTACCAGTGTTTTGAGAGCTGCCTTCTTCATAGCCCCTACCATCTGGAATAGCTTCACTGTGGCTCTCTGCCTCATTGACTCTCTTCTTCATTTCAAATCTCAGTTGACCATTTATCTTTTCTACCTTGCCAATTTCTTTTAATTTCCCTGTCCATCTGCTTGGTCTGTTTAACTTTGTGAAAGCTTTTAGATTACGTATTTTATTGCAGATGCATGGGAAAGCGGTACCGTATTATATATGAACATCTTCCCCAGCTTGAGCAAGCGTGCTGTTACCATCAGCTGAACAATCCTACATCTCCCCAATATGCTCAGTGTTACACTTCACAAAGTTAGAGGGGGATGTTGAGATTGCATTGACAGCCAAAAGAATTTGCTTACTTTCCTAGAGCTGCAGCAAGGCTAGCAGATGGTATTTTCCCCCACTCCACATCACTCTCTGTCCTTTCCTTCCTCATGCCCCATTGTTCATTTTTCACACCTCTCTGTCGTTTTGGTCTGAATTCAACACCCGCTGAAGTCAATGGAGAATCTCCCACTGACTTTATTTGGCTTTGCATCATGCTTCCTGTGATCTCTCCTCCCTTCAGCTATGCCTGAACCCAAATCCCTCCTCTGACCTCTCAACAGTTTGGATCCTGGCTGTGTATCGTCTCTCTTCTTGCTTCCTGCACTTTGCCAAGAGCCTCAGCAGAGCAGTGATGGGGAAAGCTGCATGGAATAGATATTGCTAGGGTCAGTAGCTGGAAAGAAAACCTGTGAAAAATTTTCAGTTTGGATTATTCTGAAACAACATTTTCTCTAGCTTTTTCCTCACTGAACCAAAAAAAAACCAACCCAAGAACATAATCTTGAGTTAAATATTATGGGCATGAAATGGAAATGTTTTGTTTTAATCGAGTTTTTATTTTTAATTTAAATGAAAAACCATTTTAAATCAGAAATCAAAACCATAGTGAAATATTTTGCCTTTCAGGAAATAATTCAGACAGATTTTCATAAATCACTTTCCCCAATATTCATTGATTATATTTATTAATCCCCAAACATATTTTTCTTTTGTGGTAAATTAATTAGTTCTTTGATACTATTTTGTCTCATGTCTTTTCTCTGTATTCCAAAGCACTAGCTACCCCTTTCCTTGCCAAGATCCTTCCCAATCACCTGTTTCTTTTGCAAGCCTAGGAATGGAAGACAGGGAAGGAAAATGAAACAAACAAACAGACAAACAAACAAACAAAAAACCCAACAAAAAAAACCACAAACAAGCCCCCCAAAAAAAACCATCCCCCTCCCCACCCCCCCCAAACAAACACCCATCAACACCCAGGGCTGCTGTGGCTCTGTCACTGACTTGTTTAATCATTTAGGCTGGATGGTGATTTCCTTGATTTTCCAATCCAGTAAGAGACTGGAATAGTTGTTATTACATTCTCCAGTTAGTGCCACCTGTGGCCTCATTGAGGTTAAGAACACCACCTTGTGACCTTCTTTATTGAGTCTCACTTATGTAATGGCTTTGACTAAAGTTTACATATTTTTCTTCCACAATAAGAAAGTTTAAGGCTTTATTCTTTTTCTGAGTATTCACTTTCTAAGAACAAAATGATCATCCCAATAAAGTGAAAATTTTCATCAGCTTCATATAGTCAGAATTGTTCCTTGTCCACCTAACAACCTCTGTGTTACCTGGCACTTGTGTTACTCCAGAAACAAAAAATCTTCTTGCACTGTTTTTGTAAGGAGTAGCTCAGAAGCAACTCTCTGCACTTCTTGAGACCTGGGAAATCTTTTATGTTTTAATTGATATCCCTAGGAAATGTGAGATTTCTCAGGAACTTGCAGGATTTAGTCCTAATAGTATTTACAGTAATTAAGCACACTAATTAAATAAATAAAAACCCAAAAAACAACTAATGACAAATTGTTTCAAAGCTAAATAAAGGACTTAAATGCTTAATTAAAGATGCTAATAAAATCCCCTTCAGCCCTTTACAGTACAGTCCCTAGGGCTAAAGATGACTTCCTACCTCAGGAATCTTTATCGCCCTTTACAAGCCCAGTCTCTAGGGTTACTGTCTGCTTTAACCTCTGGATTAAATGCTTGTTAGCTAATAACTGTATAAGCCCATTTAAAACTCCATCAAAATAATTAAGTTGGATCCAGAACGCACTGTGTCCTCCAGATATGATACGCTATGACATTGCCATCTGCATGCAGGTTTTTGTTCACTAGGATGTGCAAAGTGGTTGTGCCTTATTTTGAGGACCTGGACAGGAGGAAGTGTGCCTGCCAATTAGACCTCCTTAAGCCAGTGGCACAAATCCTGTCCTTAAATTTAGGATAAGTACCTTGATGAATTGAAGCCAAACCAAGAAATAGCAGAGCCGTAATGCAGTCCAGTTTAAGTAAAGCAAGACGGCTGTTTTGTAATTCATTATTGATTCTGTTAAGCTTTTTTATTTATCACCTAAGTAGAACCTAGCTAGAACAAGCAAGCACATTGTGTATCCTGTGAGGAAATTGCTATGCTGATCTGAGTGATATAATTTGGATTCTATTGGAAATATTAACAACATGTATCCTACATACAACCTTAAGTTGGGTGGGAGGATGAGGAGTGGAAAGGAGGAAGGAGTTAATACACATGGAGGCACTTCCTGCCATGTGCCAAATTACCTGTTGGATATCTGAATAATTGCAAATATAGCAGATAATTTGCACTTATCCCTCTGGAAACTCAAGAGAAAAAGCTTGCATAGCTGGCAACTTAAGAAGTATGAAAACAAATGAACATGAAAGAGGCTTAAGAAAAAAAGTGCCCCAAAAGAAAACACAAAAGCCTGAAGTGTGAAAAGAATAGAATTAGAACTAACAGCCTTAACTGAAACAGAGTTGTTCAAACCACTGATCTTTCTAAACTGCACCACTCTACATCCTTCAATTATGTCCGCACGCTGCTTTCCATCGAGAATAAAGAGAAATCCAATCCTCCAGGCAGTGGTATTTCAAACGATTCATCACATCATGAAACAATGTATTACAGTGTCAAATCAGTGTTATGCTAAGTCACATTCTGACCCATCAAAGATTCTTCTGTATCCTCCTTCTTGCTCTTTACTGGCCTTCCAAACATCCACTCTTTTTTATATCTTCAGAAGCTTTAAGTATCTCTTATTTAGTGCATTCTGGCACTTGTGTTTCCCACTGTTCTCCTTCAGCACTGTTCTCCTTTATATTTAGTCAACATAAACTGTGTGTATTTTTCAGACACTAAGAAAGGCCCAAAATCTTCACCATTTTTTTTTAAAGACTAGCTACTGATGTTAATTTCACAAAGCAAGGGATTCTCCTGGAATGCTGTGCCCATGTCTATGGGAGTTTTGTCCTTGCTTGTTTGAGATACGATTCTGCAAAGTGAAATGCAGAGTTCAAAGCAAGACAGAGACAAAGCTGATGAAAACAGAGCATCTGCAATCCTTCCTTAAGGGACTTCCTAATATTTGTCTGTGTGTGTCTCTCTCCCTGTCCTTTGTTATTGCTGTTGATGAAAACAGTGATGTCTGTTGAGGTAAATCTATACAAGCAGATTCACATCCCTGGAGTGAAAGGGGCTTCTATTCTTTACATAGCCTCAGGAGAAGTTGAAATACAATTCTGAATCCTAAGGCTTTGAGCAATTATTTGAATTGTTCTCAATATCATGCAGTATTTCCATGGCTAACTTGAAAAACTGTTCTATTATCACCACGGGAAGTAGCCTGGAAGGGAAACGCTACTCTGCAATAAACAAGACACTGTCTGGCATGGCTGTACTAAGATGAAGAAGCTAAAAAAAACCCCACCATACAGTTCAGCAATACTTAAAAGAAGCAAAATGATTCCAATCTGAGCAAAATGTCACGGTTGTTCCCAGAAGTGTCACAACATGGGAACATGGGAGTACAAGATAAAGCTCTGCTGAAAATGGTTATGTCTCTTGATAGCTTTAGTCATCTGTGGCAGGAGAAACAAAGGCATTTCTTGCTGTGCTGCAGAAATGTATACTGGGCAATAATAATGGAATAAAATTAGGAAGTCACACTGACATAATAATGTAATGCAAATTTCATTTGCTTCAATAAAAGCATAACAAATTTCCCCTATCCTACAATAATATCAGTTATTCTTTTAATGGCAGTGATTCAAGATTATTCCATTGAAGAGTAACTTGGAGTTGTTTGAAAGGTGGAAATTACATCATCACTGCATAAGAATGTGAAGAAAATTAAATCAATGTTTCTCAATAAAAAATGGAAAATAAAGTATCTTTAGTTTAAAAAAAAATTTAGTTCAGTTAGTGGTATAGAATAATTAAATATTTTACTAGAAAAAGAAGAAACAAGAGATTGAAAAGGGCATAATTTTCTACATATGTGGGTACAAGCTATTATTTTCAGAACAGAACCAATTTTGATTTCTGAAATTCAGAACATCTGTGGGAGCTCACCTTTTTGGAGTTCAGTAGAACAATTTACACTTGGAAAGTGTTACTGCCCTGGTTCTGTTAGGAACAGAGCTGACTTCCCCCAGCAGCCAGCACAGGTGAGCTGAGTTGTCCCAGGCTGTTTCCACACCACCTGACATCAATGAGACCCTATAATAGGGGCTGGTTGGAAAGAGGCAGGGGCTGGTAAGGCTCTGGAGTAGTTTGCATGTTGGAGTGGACTCCTGCATTACCACCAGGTTGGTAAGATGCTTGGTCTTGTTACTGGTTGTGTCTGTGTGAATTCTGATGTGGGCTTTGTTATTTTTCTCCTCTCTTTGCTTGTCTCTACTGTACTTATCCCAACCCATGGGGGCTTGGTCTGTTTTCCTGTTGCTAGAGGGGTGGGAAAGCACTGTGTGGTGCTCAGCCACTACCTGGGGCTGAACCATGAGTGTTGTAGCACCTCATCTATCCACCTTTTAAATAGATCTAGGGATGGTGACTCAGCAACCTCCCAAGGTGGTTACAAGGGCATTAAGTGGTAGGAAAAGGGGTAATGGATTTAAGCTGAAGGAGGTCAGATTTAGGTTAGATATTGTGAAGCAATTCTTTACTGTGAGAGCAGTGAGGCCCTGGCACAGGTTTCCCAGCGAAGCTGTGGCTGCCCCCTCCGTGGCAGTGTTCAAGGCCAGGTTGGATGGAGCTTTGAGTATCCTGGTAGAAGGTGTCCCTGCACATTGCAGGGGAGTTGGTATTAGATGGTCTTTGTGGTCCCTTCCAACCCAAACTATTCTGTGACTCTGTGGTTAAAAAGACAAGAAGTCAGGCTGAAAGGGTCAAAGTAAGTTTTCCAGGAGATATTAGCTAGTTTGATTCATCAAGAAGGTATTGTGTAGTTGTTCTGGCTTAATGTTCATGCATTAGCTGGTAGGTTAGTTAGAACCTATGTTAGCATATCTAAGAGGCAATATAGTGATGAAGGCTTTCTGGTGACAATGTTAAAGGTACCTTTAGTACAGAGGAGAAACTGGGTATTGTTCAGAAAGAACCAGGTGACCTGGGTGATCACAGTGATAAGAACTGGATGAAATATAATAGAAAGTAAGGTTAAATAGCAATGTATAAACATAATTTTTCTTATATCATGGAAGGTCAATAGCCAGAAATTATTAAAGATGAGAAAGATCTGCATCTACTAGTTATTCATACGATGTTTAGGAGCTGCTCCTATCATGTTGGCATTAAAATGGTAAATGCATTTCTAGAATTCTTTTGACAAGCTGTTTCTAGGAGAGCTAGTAATGCCAGTGGATATCACTGGTTCATCTGTCTGTGTCATTAT
Source organism: Heliornis fulica (assembly GCA_013399135.1). NCBI lineage: Eukaryota > Metazoa > Chordata > Aves > Gruiformes > Heliornithidae > Heliornis > Heliornis fulica. The sequence goes on along the minus strand of VXBZ01008398.1, from coordinate 464,793 downwards.
GTTCATTTGCATACTAAAAAAAGAGGCATTTAGGCCCTATAGGAACAAAGGAGGAGACCACAATTATGAGGGAAAAGAACCTAAGGTCCTGTGGCTTTGTCAGCCTAGGAAAAAAAACCAAAAACGCTGAAAGAGAATGTCATTCATTGGTGTGAAGGAGTTGAGAAACAAGGACCAAAGAACCTTTAGAGGTAGAAAAAGACAAGTTACAAGACAGAAGTGTATAAATTAATGCCATTAAAATATCGAGTTTAAAAGCTGTAATAGTGGAACTCTGGATTATCCTTCTAACAAAAAGTGGAGAAGGAACACAATCTTGTTAAGGTGACACTGTTAATTTTGAAAGGGGACAGAAATGGTAGAAGGGTGGTTGTCCTGGATAGAAATTGAGGGTGTGTCTACTGGAAGATTTTTGTTGGGATGAGAATTATATTTTTGAAGTGGACTCCCCAGCATGAAATAGGAGTGATGTTCTACCACAAAACTGCACCATGTTTTGTGGTGGAAGTTTAATGCTGCAGTTTCCTTTTAGATGAAGCAGGGCTGGAAGATGCAGTGCAGAAGCACACTTAGCACTGCAGCTACTGATGGCTTCTCGGTCAACAGGACCAGGCTAGAGCTGCTAGAAGTAAACTCTGGGAAATGTCTATGCTGTGGATGTCACGCACTTAGTACAGCTGTTTCACCATCTCTGTCTGCTACTGTTCTTGTAACCTGACTAAAAAGGAAAAATGCTGAATCTATGATTCGGTTTCCGCTAGATTCCTTGTTCATAGCTCAAAAGACTAAAATTACCTCCATCTTAGGAAAGGCATTTTATATTTATATAGTGTTAATGGTTTACTCCTGTTTGAAAAATAGGAACAAAGTTTTTTAATGTTGTCTAGGAAAAACATTTACCCATGTATATATGTATTTATACACATACACACACTGCACACTCAAATATATATGCACAGCTTTTTGCAGTCTACTGCATCATGTTAAAAATTCCATAAAAGAATGAATCATTAATATGGTCTAATTTATAGCTTTTTATTTTACTTGTAATGCTTATTGCATGCCAGTATATTAATTGCAAGGACTTATCCCTTATTAGAAAAATGCAGTTAATACAAAGTCTTGGTCCTCAGCTAGTTCAAGCTTTATGCCTGTCACATCTGCTTTATAAAGATGGGATTTTTCTCATTGCTGTAAGTGTATGAGGATTTGCTGTAATTTCAAGGATAGAAGGTCCAAATTTCAAACTGGAGGCTGAACATATTGCCAAGAGAAATCATAATCTTTTAAACTTAGCAGACTTTGTTGATTTTTTTCTACTTCAAACAGTAACTCAGCAATGAAAAAAGTATTTAATTTCTTGTCATCTAGGTGTCATTCCATTATTCTAGTCCAATGTTTTAGCAGTAGTGTTTGAAGTTGCTGTGAATTAGGATTAAAGGAGTTTTGTAATAACTTTTTAACTAATATCTTATTCAGTGGAGGGGTTAATGGAAAAATCAAGGTTTTAAACTCTTATTATTTCTGAAGATGTCATTTACCATTCAAAACCTTACTAAGCACACATCTGGCAGAAGCAGGGCTCACATCTGTTCTTTTTTTTCTTGAAAACAAGGCTGTCTTTCTATTCTGTCAGCAGCAACATTTCTCATTAGTATATTAAACCAACAACTTTCCTAGCCAGGTACAAGCCTCTTTAATTGAAGTGGGGCAGATATATTTTAGGTTTCACTCTGATAGTTTAACTCCCACTCCAGAGGTGAAAACTCATCCAGGCTTCATGTTCAAATCAACCATAAACTAATCTACACTTAGTAGCCATTACTGTCTTCTAAACTGTTGGATCATGGTCAAAATTGTGAAATTAGGTTAGATCTAGTCAGAGTTTTCCTAATTCAGGTGGTTATAGATGAATGTTTTGACTTACAACATCAAACAAATTATTTTATTCTGGAAGCTTGTAAAAGCAAACTTTGGTAGCCCATGGCTAGCCAGAGACACTGCAGTCCACAGAGATGAAGAATCGTCTCACACATCTGTACAGCTGGAATAACTGGTGCTTAGAGAGTGCCTGGTTGTGTGACTTGCACTTAAGCATCTCACTGCCTTAATTTTCGAAGGTACACTCAGTAACTGTAAAAACCAGTAATTTAGCTAGCTGAATGTGAGTAAAAGAGGCCTACTGTCAGCACCTTTTTAAAAAATGAGGTATATTTTACAGAGAGTGCACGTGTGTCTCATCTGGGCACCAGATACATATGGCTGCTAACACTGAGTAAGCGTTTTCTTACTGATTCACAAGAGTGCTGGGCAGCTGCAAAATATGAGGGGTCTGGGAGGGGTTGATCTAGGTATCCAATAAAACTTTGCTCTCCCAAAACTTAACTGCTATGTAATGTTAATTCAACCATTTTAAAATTAAAAGCAGTGTGCCAGTGTTCCCTGCTCTTAGGATCTTAGAGCTCTCTTCTTAGAACAGAACCCCCCTCTCTTAGCTGTGAGATCTGTTTTGGGCTGAGGCCATTGAAGAGCTTCTGCCCCTCCCTCTACAAAATCCCAAAACAGAAGTTCAGCAGGTGATCTTTGTTGCTGTTGATCAAAGAACAGCTCCCCAGCTGCAGCATTGCAGGGTAATGTAGCTGAATGCACAATTGCTCTTGGTGGCCCAAAATGTTTCTGATGAGGTTTTATTCAATATAGGTGGATGAGTAGATCAAAGTGCTTGGGCAGCTAGATAATTTATCCCTGAAAATGTCTATAATTCCTTCTAAGAAGAACCTCGTGTTTCTGTCAACAATTGATTTTAAGCATTATTTCTGTCTTGAAGAGAAATGATCAGACTCCACAATTCTTCTGGGAAGAGGTCAGTAACACAGGCAACCGCAGAAGACTGATTTTTAGTAAATGTTTGCTAGCTCATTCAAGTACAGTTGGGTTGGGTTGTGGGTTTTTTAAATACAAAAGAGCCCATACCATTTCATTTCCTCACTTTCAACTCCCTCATGTTAAATATGCTCTGGGTTTGCTAGAACATGGACAGTGATGTGTTTGTAGTTGATTCTTCTGTTTCTCTGTGGGCTGGTTTACATTTTGAAAGTAGGCAACTTTGGGAATGAAAGAAAAGTAAAGATCACACTAAGTTTAATAAAGAGAGATGAAAACAACATTTAAAATGTGACACTACTTTTCTCTCTGTTACTGATGTTCCAGTACTTTCATAACCAGGGCACTGTCACTTACAGTAACTAAAAGAGGGAGCCATCACTGTTAACTTCTTTTTGAAGCTGCTACATGTAGGACTGTGGGCAACCTTAGAATAAGCCTGTGCTTTCATGTAAGGTTGTCAGGGCAGCCATGTCCTGGTCAATGGCAGGTATCTCCACACTGATAACAATTTACTGTGAAGCTAAGTCAGAGTATTTTTGTGAGAGAAAAAAAGTCTGGGAGGCTTTCAGAGACCTACAAAGATAGTGAAACCTTCACACAATGTGTGACTGCATCTCAGCTGGGTGTCCTGTGGTGAGAAAATTGTTTGCTAGGGACTGATGAATATAGAAATGCGAAGTGGTGTTCAATCACCCAAATATTTCCAGTATTAATTGTAATGAAAGGTATTCAGCTGTCAGAGCTCCCAGAGCATTCATGTCAAAATCTGACAGGCTTGGATTTGGGAATGGTGGCTTTCACTGCAGTACTGAAGCACATTCTATGTTAATTAAGGTTGCTGTAACAGACTTCATAAAGTCAGAATTGTTTCCTTTTTTTTTAACTTTAACTGAAGTTCTAGATTATATATTTACTATTCTCTGCTATTTGAGGGTGAGAGCATACTTTGGTAAGGAGAAATTCTATTGCATTTAGAGAAGGTAGCCTGATATCACCACATGACAGGGCCAGACATGATTTTTTTTAGAACCCTTCAGAGGCAGGTTACCTTCACAGAAATAGTGAAAGCAGCTAAATGAGTAATTTTGAATCTCTGAAGAGCATTCTAGCAAGTCACTGACTGAATATAAATGTTCATTCATGCATCCTCTGTGATTCAGTCACAGCAGGGCTCAGAAATTTGAGTATTTAATAAACGCTGTTAGTATTTAAAGAACCATTTACCTCTTTTTCAAATTAGTATGCTACACTCATACACTACATTTTGGTGCCTTAAGAGCGTTTTGGAGGCTAATAAGTGCTTTGAGTTGTAGGTTAGTTAAGAACTATGTGTTTACTCTTCAGAATTTGCAGTGTGTTAAACACTCATTACAACAAAATGAAAAAAGATCCTATTTGTAATTGAAGACTGTTCTCATGAATGCAAGCAGACAGGCCAAAATCATCCCTCACCTAGTTTTTTTGTCATCAGAGGAAAAATGAGATCAGAAAACACTTGAACTACCAATTGTATGTGTACTGCCAGGATTCATCTCTATGATTGTTAACTCTGGTGTCTAATGCTTAACTTACCTATATTGATGCTTTTCACAGTTGTCAAGTATGTAGATATAGAGAAGTGCTGAAGGTCATAGGTCCTTTGTCTCCATCCTGCATACCAGATTAAGCCTCTTTTACATACCTTGTCATTGAACAAAGAATCACAGAACATCAGGAGCTGCGAGGTCTAGTCCAACCTCCCTGCTAGAGCAGGATCACTTAGATTAAATCACGCAGGAACAAAGAAGTAGCCATCAGACATAAATCAAAAGTAGAAGTAATATTGCTCTTCCTTACTTCCCAACAGCACAGACATCTCTTTATGTCACCAGAGATCTGACCACAAGTTTTAACTCTCCAAGTACAGTTTGAGCAAGTAAAGCACCTCCAAAATCAGTCTTTGTTGGCTTTAGAGCTCCACCTTACCTTTTGCTGATGGATTCTGCTAAATCAAGTCAAATTCACTAATTTTAGACCATCTAAAACTTTAAAGTGATTTGTACCAGGTTATGATTGTACAGACAGTTTCTGAGCATAATTAAAACCAAATGCAGGTGTTCCTAACAGTGTTTGGTAACTGCTAAGGCCTACTGAAATAATAAGAAATCAATCTTTTCAAATATGTGTTTCTAAAACACTCTTCAAAAGGTTAAAGGTATACCAATACTTTTAAATCAATAGCCTCTCCTCCACACACCACCAGACTATTCCCTGGGGAAATGTACAAGACAGCATCCCTACCATGACAAGCTTCAGAATATGATATGCCGCTTCAGCCCTGTGTGTGCGTCCAGCTGGTTGTGGAGAGGCATGTTAACCTCAGCCTGTGTGTACAGAAAGGAGAGAGTTCACAGAGTGGGTGCATGGCACAGACAGAAGGGAAGCAAGGAATGCAGTGCCTGCAAACAGGGAAAGATGTTGAGCAGTTCATTTCTTTACTTACTTTCAGGGATATGGGTTTACATAGAATGGCCTAGTGCTTGGGAAGAAACTGAACTTAAAGCACTGCTGATGTAGCAGATATTCAGAAGCATTTGCAATCTTCAAACATCAGTGAGTCCTCTAATTATGTCTGATAGTTCTACAGGATTTTTTCTGATCAATGAAGCAACTTTTTGTGTCAATAAAAATATTTTAGTCCATCTGTTAAGGTTCTCAACATAACAGGTTTCTGGTTTATTGCTTGATATCCTTTCATTTGCTATATTAACAAATAGTGAAAGACAAAGCAAACTGTGACATCCTATCTTTCTGAGATAAGTAAAGATCAATCTTTTCTGACATTATGCCTAATAAAGAAGCAGCAAACAACTCGGAGAAAGCAAGTAAACAAAAAGTGTTTTTAGAAGAGAGAGGGAATAAGAAATAAGGGAACAACTGTCTGGAAAGATATATATTCCTCATGAAAACAGCAACAACAAAAAAAACCTGTCTGAAACTGACAGCTCAAAGTTTGAAAGATATTGAAAATAGTTTTCTTATGTATCTCAACATATACTGTCCTAATTTTCTCACCCCTCTGCTTAGTAGCATGCTTCTGAACCCCAAACTCTCCTCTCAGTACCAGAAATACAAATTAAAGCAGATGAATTCAGATGAGTATTTTTCTAAGTGAAAAAGGACTGAAAAATTATCATTTCTTTCTCAAGTGATTTAAAATCAGCTTTTCATTTCCTAGGGCTTGGTATATATCTTGATAAGTATATGTTGAAACAGGATTAAAATGTACCTTGTGAATATTAATTGATGAATTAAATTCCCGTTCTGAAAAACTCTGAAAATTTGGGAGAAAACGGATGTGATTTAAAACTACTCTCTGGTACTTTGGTATTTGCCTAACAAGAAATGATTTCATGGATCAGTTTGACCTTCGGAGAATGAAAATAATGTAGGTAATAATCTTTTATAAAAGAATTGCTCAGTAGATGTTGAAATAACTCCTGCCTGTGTAGTACTTCTGATTTTCCTGTTTTTCTCTGTTAATATTCTCTTTATGGTTTTAAATAGCTCATTTTCTATGTACTCTTAGGCCATGTCCCAGGGATGAACTCATTTTATAAAAGTCAAGCAGTACAACACTACATCATTAAAATTATCCTCCTATTGAGGTAATCACTTAATATCTTTAATCAGTAAAGGTTCCTCATTGCATAGAATCATGCAAACGAATCCCTCATGTGGCAAACAATGAGGCACATGCATAGTCTTTGCTCAGGTATATGTGCATATTTAAAGGTTTGCAAAACCTGGCATTGTATCATGGATCATAGCCTGGATTGACTTTGTGCAAGCCTTGGAGGAATTAGCATACAAGAACCCATACACAGGTTCAATGGTTATTCCTTTTAGTGTATAATCAAAACATTGGTAACTTGACTGAGTTTGGGAGAAGCGTAGTGATATCTGACCCATAACAAAGAAGAAATTAAAATAACTTCTGTCAGTCTGGCTGCCAAAGTTCCTGTTGGAATTATGACCTTAATACTGATGAAATGTCATTGTACAATAGGGCTTCTAAAACAGTATGTTTTTTAAAAAAAAAACCAACATACCATCCAAAAACCCCTACATACAAAGGGATGAATTCTGAAGAACTTTTCCCATTTCTTTTTGGCAGACATCATTATACAAGATATTACATTCTTTTCTTACAAAAAGTGTTTTCAATGTCAGTGTCTTTCAAACCAGAAAGAATTGTCAATTTGCAGTTTTGAAATAAGAATAGTCTGTTTTGAGAAGTCCGTGACAAAGGAAACATCATCATATCATGAAAGATACTGGCTTGGTCTCTTACAAGAGACCTTCCTAATTCTCAAATGGCATAGAATGCCAGTGATTTTGGAGGTAAAAGGTAAAATAACAATAAAAGAAAGTACTGCTGACTCTGGATAAACATCCCATACTTTGAACTAGACTTTAATGCAAATTTGTCTTGACCTCTAAGTACAGTTCCATATCCAATAGATTTGCCAAGTGTGCTTTCTTTTTAAATATCAGATTATTCATTTTTTAGCTAGTTTTCAATAGAACATAGAAAAAGAATGTTTCATGGAATTTGATGACATAAAGCTTCAATTCTTAAGACATTAGAAAATTGCACAAGGTCCTTTTCCAAATTTTTATGCTGGGCAATTCAATTGCATATTGTGGGTTGCAGCTGCAGCCCTCTAGTTGTATAGCAAGTCTGTGCAAACATGGATTCTAAGTTAATGTAGTGCTTAAACAGTTAGTCAACTGTGTATATGTGAGTAATGCCATTCAGTATATGTATATATTTTCATGAGTATATGGAAGACAGCTGGAAGTTGTTGCCTTCTGTTTGAACTACAAATAAGACAAAAACCAATCACTTTTGGTACGTGTTTGGCTCTGTGTTTTCATCTTTGACAGACTGAACCAGAAACTTTCAGAAGAGAAAAAAACTTATTCCTGTGCTTGCCAAGTCCCCAACTCCAGAAATGAGCAATGTGTGACATATGGTCATAGAAAAAAGTTTTATAATGTCTTACAGCCATTCACTTCAGGAACACTGAGTTACGAGAGAATATGGGGTTAATCGTGCTTTACAAGGTCTTCAACCAAACACTATGAGGAAAATATGTAGTGGGTAAGGAACACCAGGAAAAAAGAGGGCAGATCTAGGTTTCTTACACAGTCTACACTTAGGATTGTAATTAGATATAACAATTTCAAGGCTATTTGAAAGACCAGCTTTCACAGGGAAAAAGGTGCCTGATATCTGTTAGCTTTCAATAAAAAGTGGACTACTAACTTCCTTACTTTGAGAAATTCTTGTAATTTAAAAATGCTACAGAGCATTTTTCAAAGATTTTCTTGAGATGCCTGTCTCTTGCTCTATTAATTTTTATTGATATCTGTATAGTAGTTTTTGGCTGCTGTAAAATACTTTAAAAATGTCTGGTCAATAGGAAACAACATCTACTGCCACAAGAAGCATCTGAATTGAAAGCTTTCCAAACACTATTACTTGACTAAGCATATCAATAAAAGTAGCATTTACTGTATAAATTTTATAAAATCTCCTCTCAGTAGTGTTTTTAGCCACAGTATTGGGATAAGGTTTTAAAAAACCCCTTGATTTTGCTAGATTATTTGTAAATTCTTCACTAAACTAATTACAGGTTACAGCAGTGGAGCTATTTTCTGAATGTGGTCTCATGAGGTATTACTGGTATGTAGTGAAAATGAGTCAATGACTTGCCCTTTCTTCTTAAACAAAACATTAAAATCCTAATGTTTTCCAGTCAAAGTAGGCAGTAATTTCTCTAGTTATTACAGATGGAGCACTGGAACAGGTTGCCGAGGGAGGTGGTGGATGCCCCATCCCTGGAGAAGTTCAAGGCCAGGTTGGATGAGGCCCTGAGCAACCTGATCTAGTTGGGGGGTGTCCCTGCTTCTTGCAGGGGGGTTGGACTAGATGACTATGGGAGTCGCTTCTAACCCTAATCATTCTATGATTCTATGTGATCTTAATTTAATAAAGTCAAGGAGTTAATTAAGGAGTGTCTCACAAAGGTTGTGTAATGGCTAAATAGACCTGCCATGAGAAATGGCACATAAGTGTGACTGTAATCAGCTTTTGAGCTAAGAAGCCATCTGAAGTTCTGTTTGACTGCCTCATCTATCTTTCAAGCTTAAAGCTATATTTTCTCTCTTCCTCAATTGTATGTTGGAATTATGCAAGAAAAGGAAAGATGCTTTAGTATTTAAGCAGCTGTTGAGTTTTCCTTTCTCTAGTGTAGTTGAGTGCTCCAAGGATCAAACTACAGATTATGCACTAGTTGTCCTTTTGCACAAATATTAGTCATGATTTTGTGTCTATCAAGTCACCTGGAAGCTGCATCAGTCACCCCTGTCCACTATTGCTATTCAAATGGTTTTGGTTATGTCTAATCTCAAGAATTTGCAAGGATCTAAGAGGATCATTCTCTTATACTTTCCTATGAGCCACACTTTGTATGGTTGGAGGTAATACGTTTGTCATAGCACTGATTCAGACAGCTGGGTTGTCTACAGATTTTTCTTCTTAATGAAGACACTAATGGAATAGCCATTTATGATCGACTCAACAAAATGCAGTGGTGAATTTTCCTTATGTGTGAGTGGAAGATAGTTTTAGCTATCCAAATTCAAGAGATATCAGTGTGTCTAATTTGGGGGGCAATCAGAGTGACAAATGGAAGGAAAAAAATAATACCCTGGGAGAAGTGTTACAGCTGGATATTTGAGTTTCACATTTGTAAGTCAGAGGAAATCCTAGGAGAAAGAGCTAAATAATTTTCTAATGGTGATCTTTGAATTTGTCACATGCTCATACTCAGATCAGTACTCTCAATAGCAAAAGCATCACTGAAATAATCTTCCCTGAAGATCATGTCCCATTTATAATGTCTGGTAACTTTGTATTTGGAAGACACAGAAAAATCTCATGAGATTGAATTAATATTTAGTTATCTGTAAGTGGCATTTTTGTTTCATGTCTGTACATATCTTTCTAAGCATAGCAGTAGCAGTCTTTCCATTTTAATACAAGTAGTTATTTACATTTGCCTAGTGAGAAGAATAATTGCCTGGTAGCTGGTCTATGCCAGGCATGCTGTCTTCAAGTCAGGGATATCCAGGAGTATTTGATCTTGTCCTTCCTTATTCAAACACAGGCTGAAGATTGTTATGGTTTTTGGGTTTTTTTTTTTGCTGCTTCTGAAGTTCTTTGTGTAGTGTTTGAAAGTGAGAATGCTGAGTTGGGAGGGTAATTTTTCAGGAACCAGTGTTACTTTATAATAGATAGGTTAAACAGCTGGACAGTAAGAGAAGTACCATTATCTAGAGATCTTCTGTGACTTTGTAACAATACCTTTTTAAACTCTACAGGTAGAATTTGTGAGAATGTTTTTGCATATAGTCCCTGTATACATTGCTTTTCCAAACTAGCAAGCACACATTACAGATGAAATATACTGGATGAAATCCTGGTTCCAATAAAAGCATTTACATTCTTGATAACAAAATAACCCAGCCAATTTGTATGAGACCTGAGAGCCTCAAGCTATAAATTAGTCTTAACACAGTGTGATGGAGAAGGCAAAATATGAAAGAAATTGAGCTTAGAATTGGAGATTAACTTTAATGTTCTTTGGGAACAGTATCCAAAATTCTGTTCTCATGGTATGTTTTTCACTAACTGCTTGGCACAGTACTTGTAACATAAAATACTGCTATGGATAGCTCTCCTAGACTGCATCTTCAGATAATTGCATCTGTAGAACTGTGCTGGTTTTCCTAGTCAAAAGTAGAATGAAAAAAATGCTAATTTACAGATTTATTTTTATTTTAGAAAATTACTTTTAGCAGTTTGGGCAAAATGCTTAAGTTTCCATGAAATCCAGCGAGCAATATTATCTACCTCTGATCTCACCTGTAAAGAAAGACATTGTTATTGGTAATTGGCGTTGATAGATGCTATATGCATTCTTTTGCATAAAGCAAACATAAATCCATACCATCAAAAAGGCAATTAATAAATTGCTTAGATCAGACTAAAATAGGCAATGGAAGAAGAAAATGTAATTTCCCAGCTTGCGCTTTCATTATTCATTTGGCATTTGGTGTTAATAATACATTGCAATACAGAACAAGATGAGGCAGCTCATAGACTGCCTTATTATCAAGTATCCTTAAGGCACTTCACAATGGCATCAAAAAGGAGGCCAAAAGATAATAGCTCATCTATGAGAGGCTTAAAGCTTTTGTTTTAAATGAGGTGGGGTCCCATCAACTTCAAAGGTTTTTGTTTAGGGCTATGTGTGTCCCTTTCTTGATGTTTACCATACTTCCCAGCAGGAACAGTATCCAGACTGGGGGAAAACTGGCCCTTCTAGTTGTGATCTACCTGGCAGTGTTTGCAGACCTGTGAGAAAAGGAGTTACTGGGAGTTCTGTGGCAGCGTGCTGCTGTCTGCGTGTTTGGTGTGGAAAGGAGGTCCAGGTTGTCATGTACTACTCCTACAGTCCAGAGCTACAGTACATGATGTAGAACGTGAGAGGATACAGCCTTAGGGAGTTGCCAGATGTGTCAATCTGCTTACAGGCGAGGCTGCTGCAGCTCGGTGCTCCCTGTCTAGCCAGAAGCAAGGCTGAGCGTGTATCCTGATTAGGCACATGCGCAAAGGCAACTGTAAAATGTACGTATGTGCACCAGGCCACATGGATCAATGGAGGCAGAAACACGCAGCATTCATGCAAACACAAACTGCCCCAATAGCCTCTTTGTGTTCCTCTCCCTGGCTGAGCAGAGGTGGAGAGATGTTAGTAGGAAGTACACAGATATTTCGCAAAATCACAGAACAGTCTGGGTTGGTCAGGACCTTTAAAGATCATCTAATTCCAACCCCCAGGGCTGCAAGGGGTTTCCACCATCCATGTGCTCCACACACCCAGATTTCTACTGAAATTATGAAAAAAGGGATTATAAATCCTAATCTATTCAGCTTTCACTGTGTTCCCTGGGCATCCTCGTGACCCTTCTGTGCCTCAGTACTATATGAATATTAGGAAGGGGAGTCACCAGCTGCAACCACCTTGTGCTCTTCATTTACTACCCATGCTTCTGTTTCATTTTTAGATTGGCACTTCACCAATTTGGGGACTCCTGTGATCGCCTCACTTTCTGAGGCAGCAGTGCAATTCAGGTTTCCCTTTCACAGGTCTACCTTGAGCTGAGACAGGAAATTAATTCCTAAAAATTTCCCACATTGACTGCTCCAGCTGCTGGGCTGGGCACACGATATACTTGCTAGTTAGTCTGGCTTGATCTTTGCTAAGTCACACACTGGCTTATGTACCCTCACTGCCTTTAGTTGCTGGCACTGGAATGGGGAACAGGGCTCCATTCCTCTGACTGTGCCACTGAGGTTTCCCCACCCACCATTGTGCTTCAGTTGCTCCCCTGGGTTTGCACAGTGGAGTCTTGTATGAGCTGATGCTTCTCCTGTGATGTATCTGGGTTGTGTCCAGGCAGGGTGGAATTCAGGTCCCTCACATGCTTTTGTGCCTCTACTCCTTTACACGTCTGCAGATGAGCTATTTATCACACAGCACAAACTAAAGGAGCTCGTACTTTAGAGATTTATTATACTTGGCCCTGAATAGGAATACAGTAAGGAGAAAGAGGAGCAGGTCTGAGGTGTCACCCTATTTCATTCATCTGTATTAGCTCTATGCAGTACAAAACTGCAGTCAAAGCTATTCTGCATGTTAGTGCTCCAGGATTAATGGAGATGAGTCAGTCTACACTGCAACTGCTGTCATCACTGCAGCTCAGTTAAAATATACATAAGCCCCACTTAAATCATCTGCAATCATGCAAAGGTTTCTCATGATGATGGATAAACTCAGAACCAGTTAACTAACGCTGCTGGTGACCTTAAGCAATGATGCCACACAGACATAGCAGGGCTGCTGAAATTATCTTTGAGGATTGTACTGTTATGTGACCTCTCCACTGAGTCAACTGGGGACAACTTCAGTAGCAAACACATTTGTCTAGGAGCAAATGAGATGAAGTGATGTTGTGGTTTAACCCCAGCCGGAAACTAAGCCACTCACTCACTACCCCTCTGGCAAGATGGGGGAGAAAATTGGTAGATAAAAGTGAAAAAACATGTGGGTTGAGATAAAGACAGTTTAATAGGTAAAGCCAAAGCCACGCACACAAGTAAAACAAGACAAGGAATTAACTCACGACCTTCTATGGGCAGGCTGGTGTTCAGCCATCCCCAGGAGAGCAGAGATCCATCATGAGTGAAGAATACTCATCGAGACAGGCAGCAAGGCTCTGAATATCCTCCCTTCTTCCTCCACCTTTATATGCTACACATGTCATATAGTATGGTCAGTTGGGATCAGCTGTCCCAGCTGTGTCCCTCCCAATGTCTTGTGCACACCCAGCCCCCTCTTTGGTGAGGTGGGTTAAGAAGCAGGAAAGGCCTTGACTCTAAGAACTGCTCAGCAATAATGAAAATATTCCTGTGTTATCAACACTGTTTTCAGCATGAATCCACACTGCAGCCACATGCCAGCTACTATCTAGAAAATTAACTCTTCCCCTAGCCAAAACCGGCACAAGTGATTTGTGGTTACCAAGGGCTTAGGCCTTGTTTTGCATAATTCAGGGAAGCTAATATAGAGGCTTTGGCTGACTAGTATCACAGAAAGGAAGCACCACTGGAATATTTCTAAATACATTTTCATGGACCAAAAAGCATGGATATATTTTCAATAGACTTAGGTCCAGATTGCCGGTGTAATAAATTCTTTACGGTTAGCCAAAGCACAATGAAGATATAAAACACATTTTAGTAGGCACAGGCATATTTAGTCAAAATACTGTTTACATGGGTATTTTCATGATTGAGTGAGATCAAATGTATAACCATTTTATATTTAATACCCACAAGAAGATAAAAGATTTTACAGCCCATGCATCAATCTTAATTACTCCATTTTAGCTGGACACTGCAGTGTCCAGCTAAAATGGAGTAATTAAGATTAGATGTCTAATAGAAATCCAGTGTTAAATGTGAAGGCTGAGGCCGTCGTATAGTTTGGACAAGGGTAAAAGGTCTGAACTGTTCTTTATGCTTCTTAACCAGAATTTCAAATGCCAATGAGATCAGCTGAGGGTACAGTGCATAAGTGAATGTAAAATGTACCGATGCATTAGTCAGAATGCACAGACCAGAGATTTTTTACTAGTGCCTTTAGCTAAGAGCCTGTCAAAAATTTTTATTGCAAATTTCCATTCCAGGGCCCCTATTATGTAAAAGAAACTCTCTTAGGTATTTTTTTTTAATTTGATACAATTTTTTTGACAATAAACTTTTCATAAGTACAGAAAGAAAAGGGAAATTTTGAGGTCACTTTGGTGCACATGCAAACTTAGTTTACTTCATTATATTTTCCATGACCAGCAGACAACAGTGTGGATGAGACATGTCTGCAACTTAATGAAAAAGCTGCTTTGATTTACTCGGGGACATAAGGGACAGAGCACATTTTGTCAGTTGAAGCCAAGGGATGAAAGTCAATATGACTCAGTTTTAGATGAGTCATAGCTTCTCTGTCCTTCAATTTACCCATCTGTAAAATGGAAATAATGGAGAATGGCGAAAATACTACTTTGTGTGGATTTAATCAGGGTTTAAATAACTGTGTGTTTATTTTGGTACACTGAAAACAGAGTTTCTATTAATGCAGAAGTACTACCTTTGGTGATGCTGGCTAAGAACACTGTCCACAGCTCACAGCATTGTGTTCCCACAGGAGGGCTTCTCTCTAGACAAGGTATCTTAAAGTCAGCCATAGACCGGCTCAGAGCAGGCAATTTAGTACTGAGTTTCCACCCATTCCTTGGTCCCATCTTATCATTAATGAACTTCAAAACCATTTCCAAAAATAGGGAGCATGTGATGGACTCCATTAAGAATTCTTACAGAAATCTGGATATTTATGATAGGTCTCTTATCAGATATGACTAATGCATTATAAAACTTCTGATGTCTTTTTTTTTTGAAGGTACTATTCAGCTAACTTTGGACATTCAGCTTCCCAGGTTTTCTTTTTGTAAGTGTATTCAGGCAGATCTCTTGTAAACTGAGAATTATTTGACAAAAAGTGATTCCTCGTGCAGTTTTGGAAAATATTGTTTGGGAAATATCTTTGCATTCATCTAGATTATGCAAGCTTGAAATGGACCAGTCACATGAATCAAAACAAAATGCTTTGATAAGGTAACATTATGAATCAGCTGTCATCTTGTTTATGAGATGGATGGGCAGCAGTGAAAATAGAGAATGAACCCTTTTTATAAGGAGTATTGCAGGACAATTTCCTCAAATTATGCATGACTTGAGACATGTTCTCAGAGACTATCTTAAAAAAAAAAAGAGGAAAAGAAATAATCAGTTGTGAACATTGCAGGTAATATTAACAAACTCTAGTAAAATATTGTTCTCCCCTATCAGTCCTTTTCATAACATCCAGCTAAATGAGTTTCTTTATAATTACCTCTTATTTTCTAACTTTCCTGTCTTATTAAGGATTTTTCAAATAAAGTCTGCATTTATTTTGGACAAGCTGAATGTCAGATTTGCTGGAGCCTGCAGGGTAGAAGACATTGTTCTTAGATGAGAAAAAAGCTGATCTCTTGCCTTGGCATTATCTGGTTCAGGCACAAAATAATATACTCAGTAGAACAAAGGGGTTTGGTTATTCTTCAGTGAAAGGAAAAAAAAAAAAAAGAAACACCAAAGGGAAGGACGAAACTGAGAACAGACACAGTCAATTAACATTGAGGATTTTAGATTAACTTCAATAAAATTTATGTTCTTGTTACTTAAAATCTTGTTTTCTCACAAAGATGAGTGACTGATACATGGTGCCTAATGAGTAAGATTGTTCATTATTCCTATCTGCATCTGACAAGCTTTCAAAGCCACTGCTGGAAAGATATTTCTGAACACCTCTGTGCTCACAAAGCTATGTGTGAATGTTTAAATTATTATTTATGTCCTGTATTTTTTTTATTTTATGCTTGAGCAAGAGTTTTCTATTGAGATAAAAAATGGTTATTGCCACTCAAAATAGTGATGCCTTCTTTCTTTGTCACTCTGTTAGGTAGGCTTAACTCCATAGCAAGGCTCCTGGAGGGGTATTTCAGAAAACTTTGACAATTAATGCACAAGTCTTGCTCAAGTTATGTTCCTATTTATCAGTCTCAGATTTTCAAACTTTACCAGAGTTATCTTTCCCCTGTAGGGCAAGAAATTGTCCCTGTCAACTTCTTCTATGAAGTCAGGCAGCCCCTTCTCCTGACTCACACACCTCCTTCTGCTGCATTCAGGTGGGGTTCTCCTTTGAAGAGTTTATTTTTTGCACCACACTTGAGTAAGAACTAATTATTCTTTCAGACCTTAAGGTTCACTTTTTGGATCAGTCAAAAATGAAAACTTTCGATTTTAGCTTCACTGTAGGTGTGTTTTGCATCCCACTGTGCCACAAGTAAAACCTAAAAACCTTGCTCGACTTTAACCTCACAACATCATAGAGACATTGTGCAAATATGAAATTACTCAAATCCCTGAAGCGTACTGTGAACTAAATTAGTGATTTGAAGTTCCCCTATTTAATGTTAAGTATCTTTCAAATTTTGAAGGTACCAGCTGAATGCACACAGTGATAGCTTTTCGAGCTCCGTTCTTAATTTCAGCATATTATGTTTTCACCACATCTTTATCAATTGTTCCTTTTCTTTAGCTCAGCAATATAATAGAGTAATTGAAATAATTCACTAGCATGTAACCACTTTACATTTAAAAGACACTAATGATAACACTTCTGACTTATTAAGGAAGATTTTCTTTCCCTTAAGAGTCACAGGACTATACATAGCAGATTTCAAGCCTGTTCCAAGTGAGCAGTTATTTCACATTGAGTCCTTAAGTTCCAGGACTTCATATGAACAAATTTACATGTAATTTCTCAATATAGCTTCATTGAAATAATTGTGTAACTCAGTGTAACTACATAAAAATGACAATATAGCTGCTTCCCAATTACATAATGGTTACAGGGTATCCTGTGTTTCAGTGTAAAATGTAATTGATTCTTAATTATTCTGTCTTGGAAGAAAGACCGCTGCTTATAATTTCATTTAAGTTATAAGAAATTACTCTGCAAAGGGAAAGAATGAGCCACATGTGTACATGCTTATTTTCTGTTTGCTGAGTACCAGGATTTGATTTATCTGTTCTTGCAGGCGAGGTCTGCAGAATAGCATTCTGTTTTGACATTGCAGAAGTATAGACATCACAAAAGGAGTTTCAGGGCTATTGCCTTGGTGGTTTGGGTTGGGGTGGGTTTTTTTTTTTTGGCATGATATGCACTTACTATCCCAACTAGAAGAATGCTGTTAGGTAAGTTATTTCAGGAGAAATAACAATGTGCAGTGAAAACAAACAGACATTTTCTCGCCAGAGTTGAACCTTAACAGTTACAAACTCAGCAGCATATGTGGACTACCCATACTACTGTCAATCAATTCACTGTTTTTTCCTGGTCCCCAAAGCCCATCCTCTGTCCAGTGAGGACTTGTGCAGCCTTCTTGTCCCCAGGTCACACAGGACTCTGCTCCCTCTGCCCTGTGGTCAGGGCAGGCAGGGCATATTTCTTGAGGGAAAAACTACAGCTGTGGTGTTCATGTGGACTGGCCACTGTATAGGTTTGGGATCTTGCATTATTTTGTTTTTTTTGAGGTGGAGTGTCAAGCACAGCAGAGCTAGCCTGGCTGCAACTAGATGGGGAGATTCCTGCAGAAGGGCAGTTTTCCCATCTTCACCATCACTTCAGAGTGTTTCATCCCATTTACATGGTAAATGGGAACCTTTCACCCAAGGGCTATAACTGTTCTCCACAGTGGAAGCTGGGTCGGGTCTGAGGATACCTTTTGCAATGCTTAGAATAGCACAGAAAATATTTTCTCTGGTTTCGGTGTACACTTAGTGACAATGTGGCTATGCTTCATGCCTTTTGATGTTGCAAAGTACCCATTATCAATAGGATTATTCAGCTATTCATATTGTTCAGATTACTGGACTCTTATTCATATGGAAAATGGTTTTGACTGAGCCAGGTTTCTGTCTTTCTCTTCCACATCAGAAAATAATTCTGAAGGCCACCAGCACAAGGTTAACAAAAGAGTTGTCAGGTGAAACACTCTTCCACAGACACAAAATACCAATAAACAATAAATGAACATCATCCAGGAGAAGTGGCCTTCATGGATGGTTGCCTAGTGATGAGATCATCCTGTGCAAGGCTGACTGGCAGCTCACATCTAGAGGACTGTAAAAGGTCAAGACTTTTTCCATCTTGGGACACTTTCAGCTACATAGGGAGTGCTTTCATTAGCTGAAAGTGAGAGAAATGTTTTGGGTTGAATGTAAGTCCATCACATCTACATATAGAAACTCCTGTAAGGATGTCCGAAGCTGGCCAGGGCAATAGTGGTGGTGGACACTGTGCCTAAAACAGGGTCACTTCATTTTTCTTTTTCATTTACATAAATTTGGAAATCTGTTGCATAATGATTTTTAGACCATAGTTAAACTGCACCGTACCTTGTATTGAAATTGTGCTGCTGTTGCTGCTTAAGCACATGAATTATGATGGTCTTCCCCCACACAAACACATGTGCATGAGAAAGAGGTTGAGTAGAAAGGAGATATTCACAGTGATTTCTCTTTTGTCTGGGAATGGCAGAATTCAGACTTGGAGGGCTTGTAACAGCCAAAAGTGACTCTAACCTGTAACCAAGGTCTCATTGGGTTAGCAAGTATATTGTGGCTCCCAGAAAGGCAAAATACAAGCCCCCCAAATATGGAGGTGAGGTGTGTTCAGAGAAACGTGTGTTTTGCAGATGGGAATCTGACTGTGGCCCCAATTCATGAAATGAACTAGAAGGTCTTTTGCAGCAACAGTGGCCCTTGTGGTAGCCCATCAGGGGCACTGACTGAGCTCTGTTTAAACTCTCAGGAGTTAAAATGCTTTTATTTTGACTTGAAGTAGCTTCAAAGTCAAGCACAAAGAAGTTAAATGACCTGAAAATCATTGGATGCTGTTTTATTTTGGGATGAACAAGATGTTTTAGGTTGACCATGAGTTACATGGTCAACCTAAAACATCTAATACATACAACCTAAAGCATCTAATACATGAGTAAACATACTTGTCAAAGTAGGGACTACAAGCTATATTTTGATACTCTGGAATAACATTTACTATGATACTTAACACTGTAGAATCACAGAATGATTTGGGTTGGAAGAGAACATTGAAGATCATCTAGTCCAACCTCCCTGACATGTGCAGGACTTGTTTCACTAGAGCAGGTTGCTCACAGAGCTGTCCAACCAGTGATGGTATTAGTGTATGTGTATCAAGTGCCTGACCTGCTCATTTGATACTAACTCATATTTCTTGTAGTTAGTTCATCAGCATGTGTCAAAGATGGCAGAAATTTCACAGAGATCTGGCAAGTCATGCCATCTCGCTTCACCAAGTTGCTAGTCACTCACCAGATCAACATATCCTGCCAACAACGATCCCTGACAGCAGCTTGCAAAAGGGGGATGATTATCTACAGAGAAATGAGCTGAGGGCATTGCGTGACAAAGAATATCCACAGATATGGGTCTGTAGTGATTTTTGTTTATCATTCTTTTTACATTAGAATTAGGAGAAAAAGCTCTGTCTGTCCTCAGGTATAAAGGGTTTACTTTGAGGGCTGGTATATTTTAATATTTTCAAGTTTTTATCCAGAGAATAGAAGGACAAGACTATTTTGTTAGTTTCCAATTTCTTCTGTCATTTTTCCCTGATGGTGTAACTCAGCCAGCTGATGAACAGCAATTTGCTGAATTAGGCCTTTTGCCATGGACAGTTTGATATCCCTGAGTGGCAGAGAGTACCACATAAGGCAGAAAATGGTCTTAGAACAGCAGCTCAGAGGTGAGATGGGAAGGTTAGGTCCCTTGGGTACTTTGTGGTGGTAACAACTAAAAAATAACCTAAATACATTGTTTCCTGCCATGTTTCCTCCGGCCATCGCAGGGTGATGGCAGGTGTCAGAAAGTGGGCAGAAGGAGAGCAGGGAGAGCAAATGGCTGTAAGAAAGAGCGAGGCACCAGTGAGAAGGATGTTGGCTGTCAAACACACTCTGGTTATATGAATACTCGCTGTGTAAAACTCATCCCGTTCAGTCGCACTCATCCACCTGCATCAAGGGAAAGATGAAAACTTAGCTCAAATGCAGCCTGGGCTGACAGTGACTAAGTGCACAAGTAGCTGATAGCAGCTCAGCCGCCTGTGTGAAACACCATTACCTCATATCGGATGTGCAACGGGTAGGTTTCCATCCGCCCAGTGCAGCACACACCATGATGGTTTTTGAGGGAAAAGTCAGTGGCGGATTGAAGGCCATGTTTGGTCTTGGGCCTGTGCTACCAGTATCACCCCAAGGGCAGTGTTCTCATATCGTACCTGTGCTGTGAGGAGAGGTGGGGAAGGGGCTCAGCTTCTTCAGTTCAGACAGATTGAATGAATGAACATCCCTTTATCCCAGAAACCTTGAAAATGTATCAAGAATATAAAATCCTATCTTCTATCAGAAGAGTCATGCTTTCTCAAACACATAATTTGAGAGCAGCCCTTTTATTTGTGTGTGTTCATTACTGGATAGGTGCCCAGATCACTTAAAAGAGTGTTGTTCTTATTTGCATTTCTGTACTTTTCATTTTTTATCAAAATATTTTCTCATTTAGCTAAAAACAGCAGATAAAACTCTACACCTAAAATGAAGAAAGTCATAGGTGGTGACTGTAATTGTGTTTTCTGGTTTAAGCATTTATGAATCATACATAATAATTTATCCAGGACATAATCAGTGCAGAGCAGGTATCTGTCACTACCTTTCAGATTCAATAATTTTTTACAGCTGCTTTGCACTCATGGTCCCATATTTCAGTGCTTCTCTACCCTGTACACCATACCAAATGAGCCCGTAGGCAAACAAATCAATACTTGGCCATTAAAACACAGAAAGTGATTTTAGTTTAAAATCATCCATGAATTTGAGGCCAGTGTTGCTTTTGTTTTTTTTAAATAACTGTGTGCAAGTTCCTCACACTGTGTGGAACCTGTACGATTGAAAGGAGTAATGAGCTTTTCTCACTGTGACTGTCTGCTGCTGCGCAACCCCGGTCCCCATTTGCTGACAGTTACAACCTGCCCGCCACATCTGTGTGTCTGATGCACGCGTGGCACTATGTGCGTGTCAGGTGCCACACACGGTGCAGGGCGCTGTCAGCAAATGGTTTTAAGGGTTTTGCCATTCAGTCCTTAGGTGAGACCGAAAGGATTTTTTTGGCCCTCAGCATGAGGCAGAGGCAGCTTGCTGCTTGCAGGAGAAGGGAGGATGGTGGCAGGTTTATGTCTGCAAAGCTCAGTCGGTAGCTGATCCTTTCAGTCTGGTGGCTGCTGGTCAGGGAAGGGGTGCTGGGAAATAGAGGAGGATCTGCATGAATCTGAGCACTGTCTTCTGCATTATCTGAACCTGAGATTCGGATTAGCTTTACTGCTAGTAAGAACTGACAGAACGGTTTTAATTTTTATGGTTATATTAATTCCTGAAGTTATAAAACTTAATATAGTAGGAATTCAGAGACAGTTAAGACAGCACAGAATGGAATCTTTGTCATGTGCAGCTTTCTCCTATGTTCTGTTGCTGATGCTAATTTTCCCACTATTAAATATATTTTAGCAGGAGAAATTAAAATGTGGCAGCAAGTCTGCAAAAAAAAGTGGGGTAGCAGGAGTTGTAACTTTTCTGATTGTACCTGTAGAAGTTTAACTAATTTAGCTGTAACATACTGTATATGTTATAGATGAACAGGGACTACAATTCACAATCACAAGCTGCCAATTCCACCTGTCACATAATTTAGAATTTTATGTGCTTTATCATAATAAAGTTCGGTTTGTGGAGCACCCTGCTGCATGTTACTGATCTGCTAATGAAGCGATAGCTGTATGGCGTATCTTTCTGATACCAGGAAACACAGAATAAGCACAAGCCAAACATTCCCTCTATAAATGGTATGAGGAAGGCTCTCATTTCTACCCAGAAAATTACCAGTTTAGTTTAGACAAGCGCCATCTAAGTTACTATACATCTCAGCTCTGAGCTTTTGTAGATCTTGGTTGCTTTGCTTGTAGAATGATTCCAAATGCCATAGGAATCGAGGAGCATGTAGGACCCTCTAGGACACAAGAGATAGCAAGGCAACTCACCCCAGGCCCTGTGGAGAGCCAGAGAACAGCTTTATACAGGTAGTGTAGCCACGTCCAGGGCAGGAGGAAGGTGTGAAGAATGGTGATCTGTTGGTAGCATGCATTCTGGAATCTGATGTTGAGTTCAAGGTTGTGTGAAAGAAATGTGTTAGCATTAGAAGGACAGTTTCCAATAAGACTCTTCCTTTTGCTTTCTCTTTCTCCAGCTCCTGATGGAAGTCAGTATTGCTCTCCTTCACTCTGGTCTATTCCAATGGCACTTGAATGCTGATAAGCTAATTCTTGGCTCAACACCAGTAAGTAATTTCTTGGTAATTAATTTGTTTTCTCTATACCTGACCTGAATTTTTTCCAGGTAATTAGCAGGTTGGGTAACCCGTAAGAATCAAACAATTTTAGGGGCTACCCAGGAGTACAATGAGTAATGGTTATTTTGACTCTGACTTCCCTCAGTCTCTTTCTCTCTCTCTTGGCATTAGGATTTCATTGCTATTATAGCACTTTGCATATAATTACTAACAGCTTTAGGTTATAATTATATTGTCATTTAGTACATTTGTAATGGGAAAGAATGAACAAAGCAATGAATTAAATATGTGATGACTGTTGGTGTTGTGTGCCTTTTGCTTTCTTAACAACTTCATTAATATTTTGCAATGTTTATGAGGAGCTACCTGGAAAAAACAGCCATTGCAATTTTAGGAGCTAAAAGGAAAAAAACACCTGAACACGATTAGCAGATAGCCTTTAGGTTTTAGGATTTTTTCATATAGACTTTACTGGAATTGTTTGCCTATTTATTTCACACAATTTCAGAGGCCAGCAGCAGTGGGATAATGCCAGAAGAAGTGGTGGAATCTGTAATAGCTCCAGATTACAAACAAATACGAGTCTAAGCATCATATGTGCTAGTTAATGTTGCAAAATTTGTATGTATGCGTATACATGTAAACATGTGCTCCGTTGTCTGTCTGCGTGTATGTGTGTGTGTGTGCGTGCATGCGTGTGTGTGTATGGTTACAGAATGAAGAGCCTATATTATATAGCACAGTGGGTCCCACCTGCCTTATCCAGAAGGTGACCACAGAATCACAGAATGTTTGGAAGTGACCTTGAAAGATCATCTAGTCCAAACCCCGCTCCCCTGCCAGAGCAGGATCACCTACATTAAATCACACAGTAATGCGTCTAGATTGGTTTGGAATGTGTCCAGAGAAGGAGACTTCACAACCTCTCTGGGCAGCCGTTGCAGGGCTCTGTCACCCTCACAGTGAAAACGTTTTTCCTTATATTCACATGGAACTTCCTATGTTCCAGCTTGGACCCATTTCCCCTTGTTCTATCACTGGCCATCACTGAGAAGAGCCTGGCTCCATTCTCCTGACACTCACTCTTTATATATTTAGAGACATTAATGAGGTCACCCTTCAGTCTCCTCCAAGCTAAAGAGACCCAGCTCCCTCGGCCTTTCCTCTTAATCATCTTGGAGGTCTTGGAGATACCAGAGGGTGTTTCAAATCCTTTTCCTTCCCCCGATGTGCTGTGTTACCTCTGTGCCACTGGCACTGGCACAGGTCAAGGTGAGGGATTAGCACTGTTTAGCACAGTTCAACATTGGGCTGAGGTGGAGGTTATTGTAGCATTGGTGTCTGTGTGGGCAGCACTGCTTCTTCACTCACAGCCTAATTTGGTTCCCCTCCAAGGACTCAAGGCTACAGGTTTCTGGTTTAAGTGGGTGAGTAACTTTAGAAAAAATACCTAGTTTTAAAATGTCATGATTTCTTTTAATACCACCTGAATATGTCAGCGGAATCTTTGCGAGGCACAAAATTATTGCTAAGTATGATGATTGGGTTTTACATTCTTGCGAACTCTAGGGTTGTAGGCATGAAAGACATGATGACTTTGAATATCTAAACAATTTCATGTTACTGCATGGTCGCAAGAGAGCTATCAAACTTAAATCCTTGAGACTTACAAGTAATTCCACAAATCCCAAATAAGGCAGATGTAATAGATTTGTTTTGTTAAGTAATAATGCCTCAGTACCAGGCCAATCTGTCTCTTGCTGGTCTCTAGCTAGAGAACTCTGGCAGTAAGATATTACTGAATATATCAGATAGCATTGTAAAACATAGAATATATTAGATCCATTGAGAACATCTGCTATAAACTCTCAATGCCACATAAGTCTGCGTAAAATACACTTTTTCTGACTAAATTCATTGAGCTTGTAGTTATCAATAAAGATGATGAGTATTTAGTAAAATAACTGGTGCTCATAACATATTTCAAGTCAGCATGAGAGGTTAGAATTTGACAGCGTGGATAGAGTTGTTTCTCAAGATCGATCTTTCTAGTGATTTCATCTCTATATAGGATAGAAATCTCTGTATAGTGCAAGCCTGGGTTTTAAAAGTGAAGTTTGAACATTGATTTAAATAAAAGGCAATTTACAAAGGAGGAAAATTTATTTGGTTTAGAAACAATTGTCAAGATAATGGAATCAGCTACAAATAGTGAGGGTCAGTGTATGTACAGTTTCTTCATATTAAAATATTTATTATTAAATGCTTTACAATATATGTCTTCAGTCCTATATATCAGCAGAAGGATGTGTGAATGTAACAGAAGTCAAACACTACTGGAAACACTGGCTGACATTTCTCAAATGCAGAGTTTTAATGAGATTGCCTCTCAAATGTTTTACACAAACAGAAGAGTATTAAAAGGGAAATGTATCATATCCTTGTTTTTCCTGGCCATCCAGAGCAATTAGGAGTTAGATTGCTATGGCTAAATAAGAATCATAATTCTTTGTCCTATGTAGAAGCTGTAATACTCTCTTGGCAAAAAACATACTTGCAAAAAAAGATGGAATTGAAAGAGTCTTTGAATCACAAAGCCAAGCTGTGCACAATCAAGGAATGCCACAATTAAGCTTGTGAGTACATAGTTCAGGGTCACTCCGCCATACTATTCACTTGCTGTGATTTCTCAGTGCAAAGAGGCACAAAGATTTTCCTAAACATGAACAAAACCTTTGTTGACCCTTCCAAGAACTGCTGGAAAGAGCAGTGAAACCTAAGAAATTACCCCGCACTGGACAAATAATATAGATGACTTCCGACCAGTGTGTTGAAATTTGGCAAAATTCAAAGTGCAAATGAAGTACTGTAGTGGGAGAATCTCATTCATTTTGTTGTACTTAACTGTCTTAAGGGTGACAGCCTTGGCACTTCAGCCTAGATGGAAACTTACATTCCTGAAGTCCTATAGCCATCACTATGATCACAGTGTTACTTGCCCCCAAGGTAGCAAACCTCCTGTACGAGCACTGATTAATGCCAGACTGATATGTGCCAGACCCAATGCATTAATACTAGCAGGATTCTCAACACTGAGATTGCTTTATGATTATTTTTTTTTTTCTGGGAAACCTGATAAAGAAGGATTTTCTGAATGAAGAATGAAATCCCTGCAAAGATAATGAGCCACTGAGTAATCTGTTGCTTAGAATAATAACAGAGCGTGTAGTCTCCAATTCAAAACATTGCACTTCTACCCAGATTTGAAAGCTGGCTCTAGGTGTGAATCTGAATTTAAAATAAGCACCTGGAGCAAGGAAAAGAGATTCACCAGTTGCTTCTCCTGACAATCAAGTCACAAAATTATTCATACTCTTTTTCTGAATCAATGAATACATAGTATTTTAATGTGATCAAATTTATTCCACATTCCAAGATCACTGTTATTAATTAGCTAATCAAAGTTTTTTTGTTTTGTTTTCTTATGTTTTTAAATAGAAGGGGAATAACTTTATAAGTTTTGATCTCTTCTTCTCATGATACACGTTTTCATCTTTCAAATTTTATGTATAAGGCATAAAATTCATTGATAGCAGCAATATCCTATCAGCATGGTATCTTAGTAAACAAGCTTTCAGAAAAACTGTGATAAATAAACTATCTTTGATAGATAAATGAATGCCATGAAAGCTAATGCTCTGCTTAATGGATGTACAACTTTACTAGCATCCATTAATTTGTATATTAATAAGCTGTAAGTATAGGTGGTCTTCAAGTCAATTACATTTAGCTAAGCATGAGATGAAGAGCACACAACAAAACAGCCTCCTTGAGGGTGCAGTAATGGTGAACAACAGGACAGATAATCATGAAGGATTATCTTTCTGCCTCATAAATCCCCATCAGTGCTGACAAGACTCAGCTCTGGGGATGACAAACCTCCTCTTTCTCTTGCGATGTTGACTTGAAGATGCCAAGCTAATGATCTTAGTCCAATAAGCTTTTTTACAGTACCATCATTTGATGGTCTTTTATTTGAGTGTTTATATTCATCTTCTTTTAAGTTACCAGATGAGGTTCCAGGCCCTGGTACATCTGCTAACAGTCACTCTGCAAACTTTTTTTTGCACTGAGAAGTCAATGGAATGTTATTCCACTCTGTCCTAAGGCAAAAGTTGTGCATTTAATTAGTCATAATGAAAATACAGTAAGAAATGAAACTGCACCCACTCCCCACCCCCCACCCCCACCCCAAGTTAGTGAAATTTCAGAGAGACAGTTAATATTTTTTGTTAATTCAACTATCTGTTGACTTTGTAGGTTTGCAGGGGTTGGACTAGACTAGATGACCTTTAAGTGTTCCTTCCAACCTAACACATTCTACGATTCAAAATGAAACTGCTGAGAGGTGTTTTCTTGTGCTTTTTTCTTGCCATATTGTTAAGAGGTCTGTTCATTGTCAAACTTCAATCAAATCATTGTCAAATGGTTAAGAAGGTATTTTCAGTCTTTCCATGTATGAAATTCATATCTTAAATCATTCAGTGTCCTGCTTTTACTTATTCACACATACTGCATCTGTTTAAAGAGAGGTGCTTACTGAAAATGGTATTCAAGGTAGGGGGACGAGGCCATGTCTGCTGTTATTAATACAATTACAGATCATCTATATCATATTAAAGTGACTACATCGTCTGCATTTTCTCGTATATTTTCTGTTATCCTTTGTTCTCCCACCATTGAATTTCATTTGTCCTTGTGCTGCTCTGCTGCCTATCTTTGGTAGCTCTTTCATCAGTACCTGATCTTCTGATCAATAAACTAATAACACGAAGGTTTTCTATAGTCCCTTTTCTTCTTAACTGGCTTGACTTTTAGAGCTGTGCACATAAAGTACATCTAGGACAATTTTTTGCCTAAAAGATCTAATGAATAGTATCATGTTATGCTCTCTTACTGTCATGTGTTTGTGAACACCAGCAGGGATTGCATTATTGTTCAGTGTTCAGTGGATATTTGTCATTGGTCCAGTGCTTATGTGGCTAATAGCTAAGCTCCTACTTTCTAGAAGCAAATCAATATGAAGTTTGGGGACCTATTTTTTTCCCTCAGATTTACCTGCCCTCATCTATTTACCTTGTATTCCTCTATTATTTCTGTCTTAATATGAGGTCTCAGGAGTGAAACTGAGTTATAGATGTGCCCTTTAAACAATCATATAAATTGCAGCATTATGTGACATTTTGGTCAAAATTTAAACCCTGAATGATTTTACTGGCTTCTGTGTAACTTTTTGTTTAAATACTACTAGGAAATAACACTGAAAAGAATACTCCTAGAAACGTAGTAATATCCTGTTGCCATTATAATATGTGGGTCCTGAAATTTTTAATCTTTATTAAATGTGAAAACATTGACTGCCTCTTTGGTATGAAAGTTGATTGAAATTTGACTGTGACCTAGCAAAAATGGGGGGTTTACATTGTAAATTTACTGATACCAAGGCTGTACTGGTTAAAGAAGCACATACGCACTGATACCCGTAAAACTTTTTTTAAATTGAAAAATATGATCCTGAAGATGTCCTTACTCATTCCAGTGACTGTATTATTTTAGTTTTCTCTTTCTTGAAGAGGGGAAAAAAAGAGTTTCTTGGAAGATGAACAGCCTACATACTGCCAAAGGGAGAATACTTGTGAAAAGTCTTGGATAAATCTGGCTTGAAAAGCTGCCATGAGACTAACGTGAAATATTCTGTTCTGGAATCTTGACAAATGGGCATTTGAAAGTGGGTGCATGACTTCTCCTGCCCATCTGTTGCTCAGCTTTACCTACAGAAAGATGAAATGAGGAAAGTGAGAGTCTAGAAAGGTGAATAGTTTAGTGTTATAACACAACTCCTTTCCCTTTACATTTGCATGCAAATTGATCTAGAAATCCATCAGCTGACTCTGTTAATGAGGTCAAGAAAAACATGTAGAGTTAATCAAACTCAGCTATAGCTTTTATTGGTTAACTGCCTCCAGGGATGGAAACTCAGGAACACAATTTTTCTTCTGTGCTTGCAGAAACACCCTGCCAAAACAGTGGTATCAGAATTTAATTTCACTGAAGATCTGCCTCTCTTTTCCCTTTTGCACAAAAGTTACTCGTGCATGTCAGTCATGTCATTTTAATTGAACTTATAGGCATGACTGGCATGTGGTGGAATTTACTCTGTCAGTATAACAATAATAAATTATTACAGAAGGTCTGATAAAGAAACCTGGGACTTTGCAGAGAAGAGTGGTAAAGAATTGGGTAGGAAGTTTCCTGAAAAACAGCTTTGCCTGCCACTTGACTACTCTGTTTTATCCATTTATTCTTGTCATTTTGCTGCCTGTTGTTGCTTAATTATACCAGACACTATGCCTATCATATGCTACCTTATAGCTATTAATCAAAAGGTTCAATCTTTTCCTGTCTGCCTTTCAGGCAGGATAGTGTTCCTAGTTACTTTTATAGCTCCTCTGATTTTTCCACTATTTTGCTTGCACTTTGAAATGCATTGCAGAAATAAGATTTATCTTCTTCAATCCATGCAGGATATTAGGGAGGAAATTAATTTTAACTTTGAATGTGATTATCCCTCAAAGATTAATTGACGTGGGTAGTTATGACCATGCGGCCTGAATAAAAAGCATCATGGGAAATGTCTGGATTCAGAAATATTCCAGATAAAGTCCTGCTGTAGTTACCTGTATTCACACAATGCATATCCATACAGGGCTCCCAAGCTTTATATGCACCTGGGACAAAAACAGCAGGGTGCTCATTTAAGCACACGTATAACTGAAATTGGTACCAGGGTTTATGATGAAATTATGTAATGAAAGGCAATGCATATAAGCAGATACTGCCTGATGTGACGGAGAAGGAAGAGTCAGCGTAACTGGAAGAACAATGCTACTTCTGTTTTACAGCTGGTGGCCTTCTTGAATAATTTTATATTTTAAGTACTGATGACTCTGTCTTGGCCCCAAATCTTAATACTAAAACATAGCAGCTATCTTTTTTAAGTTTATATATCTCTTTTGAAAAGAGATTATCAGAAATATTCTAAAACCAGCTATTTAAGGCAGAATTTATGCTTCTAAGTCAAAAAGGTGTGTGAATGTCACTGCATAAGCAACTGTCAAAACCTCTAGAACCCTAAAGGAAGGTTTCTACACATGTGTGGAAATGTCTAAAGCTGTCAGATGCCCCTTTGCTATATGTTAGATGTGAGGTGAAACCTCAGCAATGGAAGGCAAGGATACTGGAGAAGCTCACTATATCTGCTAATAGTGTTCAGAGCAAATCTACTCCACAGCAACAGTCCCTGAGCATCTCCACCCACTGCACCTCTCAGAAGAACCAAAGGGTGAAATGATGATAGTGTATTGTCCCTCAACATTTTATGCATTTTCCCTTGGACAAAAAAGGGGGATAGAATAGACTTGGTCTCAGCAGAGACTGGACTAACAGACTGCCCCTCACTAACGTGAACATCTAGACCATTTGGACGTTGAGTAATACTTCTTGATTGCTATCATGAGTTTTGTCAAATTTAAGAGTATTATTGAGAGATTTCAGTGAGTAAATGGCTTCACAGGGGGGTTCTTAAATTGCAGAGGTATCACCGAGAATGCTCTGTGGTGCCAGTTTGAATAAGTGGGCCACTGAAATTAGTGTGAGTTAATAGGTGGTAAACAGAATCAGACAAGGGGAGGACTTGGAGTATGAAGAAGGAGAGGTAGAGGGATGAGTTAGATTAAGGTCATATCCAAGGTAGACATGGCTCAAGAAGGACTGCATTTCTCAAGCTGAGGAGAGCAGTACTGAAGTACCAAAGACACAAAAACAGAACTTCCAAGGAAATGTGCAGTTCTCTGCACAAATGTGTTAGAAAGGCACAATCCTAGCAGTATTGCTCAGAAAGAAAGTATAAACTACATATTTGCAGATATTGGAAAAGGTCCAAACCAAAAATGACATCCAGACAAGTGTGACAGTAACAGCCATCACACTGCTGTTCACTCTCATGGAGGGCATAAAGGGAAATCTTGAAAGTCAGAACAGTATTTCTTTTTTAGCCATACTGATCCTAAACTAACAGCTGCACCACTGCAAGAGATATCAAAGAAACTGGCTATGGTTTCAGTTTAGACAGAGAGAAAGTTTTGCTACTAGGAAGAATACAAAAGGTTGTGGTTTCCTGTCATAGAGTTGTAAAGAAAAAATAGTTCCTCTTTCATCAATGGCATTACCTTGGTGTTGATTTTTTTAAGTAAAAGAACATTCAGTTATCCAGAATCCTTCTAACAGGTATATATTTCATACACATGCAAAGTTAAGGGGTTTGTTTCCTATTTCATAATTAGAAACTAAAGCCTTTGATACTGTGATAAGTGGTCCAAATGGGGGTTGCAAATAATCATGTCTAACTAATTATCTACTGTATAATCAAAAAACACAAGA
Source organism: Heliornis fulica (assembly GCA_013399135.1). NCBI lineage: Eukaryota > Metazoa > Chordata > Aves > Gruiformes > Heliornithidae > Heliornis > Heliornis fulica. Next base: position 433,637 of record VXBZ01008398.1, on the reverse strand, counting down.
GAAACAGACACCTGAATAATGCAAGCCTTTGGAACAGATGTGCCCCTATTAATAGACATGAGTTGCCTATTAAAACTCTGTGGTGACAAAGAATGTTTTCCACCTTATGAAGGATACATGCCTAACCTTCAGTTTCCATGTAATTATAAACAAGAAACATGTCATGTGGCTTTCTTCTTTTCCCCATTATGCTGTACTCTGAACTCTTAGCCCTCTGGGGTTTTAAAGGTACCTCACCACTTATCTGCTTGTTTTTGGCTAATTTTGTGGAATATGTGTTGTCTGAAGGCATGACAAAATATATCACTCAATGGGAATGCTTTGCCAGTAAAGAAATCCTGCATTCAGTGCCCATTACATACATCAGACAGATATGCTGTGCTGATGATTATGGATATAACAAGCACTGTAGTGTGGGAAGGTTTTCATAAAGATACCAAAATAGCAGTTTCAGAACTGTATGACAATATAAATAGTGAGCTACTTAAAAATATACTACAGGGAACACAAAAACTCACACATGTACCTCAATAGCCTTTTATGAGTAGATAACCAGGTGGATGGATGATGGTAGGTGGGTGGATCTGGTTTTTCTGGATCTCAGTAAGGCATTTGACACTGTCTCTCACAGCATCCTGGTGGGCAAACTGAGGAAGTGTGGCCTGGAGGGTAGACTAGTGAGGTGGACTGAGAGCTGGTTGAAGGGAAGAAGTCAGAGAGTTGTCATTAATGGGGCAGAGTCTGGCTGGAGACCTGTAACTAGTGGAGTCCCTCAAGGGTCAGTACTGGGACCAGTATTGTTCAATGTATTCATTGATGACCTGGATGAGAGAATAGAGTGCAGAGTCAGCAAGTTTGCTGATAACACAAAGCTGGGAGGGGTGGCTGACACACCAGAAGGTTGGGCTGCCATTCCACAAGATTTAGACAGGCTGGAGAGCTGGGCAGGGAGAGATTTAATGAGATTTAACAAGGGCAAGTGTAGGGTATTGCATCTGGGAACAACCCCAGGTACCAGTATAGGCTGGGGACTGGCCTGTTAAGAGCAGTGTGGGTGAGAAGGACCTGGGGGTCCTGGTGGACAAGATGACCAAGAGCCAGGAATGTGCCCTTGTGGCCAAGAAGGCCAATGGCATCCTGGGGTGTATTAGAAGAGGGGCGGTTAGTAGGTAAGGAGAGGTCCTCCTCCCTCTCTATTCTGCCCTGATGAGACCACACCTGGAGTCTCCAGTTATGCACCCCTCAGTTCAAGAAAGATGTAGAATTCCTTGAGAGAGTCCATCACAGGGCCACCAAGATGATTAAGGGATAGGAACATCTTTATGAGGAAAGGAGGGAGCTGGGTCTCTTTAGCTTGGAGGAGAGGAGACTGAGGGGTGACCTCATTAACGTCTATAAATATGTTAAAGGTGAGTGTCAGGAGGATGGAGCCAGGCTCTTCTGTGTTGGCCAGTGATAGGACAAAGGGCAATGGGTCCAAGCTGGAGCATAGGAAGTTCCATGTGAATATAAGGAAAAACTTTTTCACTGCGAGGGCGACAGAACCCTGCAACGGCTGCCCAGAGAGGTTGTGGAGTCTGCTTCTCTGGACACCTTCCAAACCAATCTGGACACGTTCCTGTGTGATTTAATGTAGGTGATCCTGCTCTGGCAGGGGGGTTGGACTAGATGATCTTTCACGGTCCCTTCCAATTCCTGACATTCTGTCATTCTGTGGTTAAGATAATATTTTAGATATTAATAACTCCTTCCTGGACCAAACATCTTTCACTGGATATGAGCTTCAGTTTCATTGTTAGGTGCAGTTACATATATAACATTATACCTGTGTCTTGTCCAGTAGTTTTTAATGGTATCATTTACATGCTTAAAATTAGGGGAATGCATATGCATTTGCAAAATAGAGATTTTAATTACTAGAGATGATGTGCACTAAATTCCCTGATACATGCAGCTGAAATAAATCAGCCCTAAAAATGAATGGTTACCTTGATGCTAGTGGTCATGAGATAATCGGATTTGAAATGTTTTTCAGAGAGTAATTTTTAAAAATCTCAAAGATTCAAACAGTTTTTTGAACAGTGAGCGAAGTGGAGAAAATTAAACATAACAATATGATTTTCCTCCCCACTCCCCCTGTGGTGCCTAATGACAAAAACCCTAAAATGTTACAAAAAAGCATCAGAGCATTTGCCAGCCATTCTGGCTCCCAATTCTGCTTCTTTTTTCACTTTTCATATTTTCAAGAAATAGATACTTTGAGAGAGAGAGAATATTTTAGATATCCTCATTTGAGATACCCCGAATCACTAGTTTTAGCAGCTATCTCAAATAAAATTTATCCTTTTTCAAAAGTTTGCAGGTGAGAAAGAAATCCTTAAAACACACTTAATATTGGGACATAAGCATCCTCGGTCTTCCTTTTGGATTCCTTGAGTTAGAGAATTAAATGAAGGTGAATAATTTCAAACTTCCCTATTTACTGCCCATTTCTGAGAGTTGATTGATTCCTGCAAACCATTCAGAGTGTCCCTGCACTGCAAATGCAGGTGAAGATATTTGGGTGCTTCTCAACAGAGAACTGGGTACACTGCTACCCTACCCCCAAATTCCCAGGTTTCCGGAGCATGGTTAAGGCAGAAGGACTGGAATGCTAGGGAAGGGCCCCAAGACCCTTCATGAAATATTCATAAACTGTTAGTTAATAGTGAAATATTAGTTGTTCTGTTTTAAGGACTACATACTTCAACTTTATTCAGGTGTAATGAGAACCTTGGAATTGTGACTAGCACTAAGATAATCTGCCTGAGTTTGCAGAGAGGCAGAAGCAAAGGCTGTGATAAATGTGTGCTGTCACATATGTCCTGAAGCAGAGTTGACAAAGCCAAGGGGGTTTTCTCCATCCCTACCCAGGGAAGGCCTGGGGTGACTGCTGGGAAGAGGAGCACAGGGAGTCCAGCCTGTGTCTACTTTACCATCATCAAGGTATATCATAGTGTTGTCCCAAAAGCGAGGCTGTTTACCTGGTGAACAGCACACCAATATACACTCAGTGCAGAGGTGTGTGATTATTTATGCTTGCACAGAGGTGGGTGTTAGGTAGTAATTCCACAAAGCCAGCACCTACCCACAGAATGTGCAACAGTGTTTATCGTGTTACAGCATTATAAAAACATACCTAAATTTACACTAATACGTTAGTAATTACTGCATCATCTCCTATTGGTCCACCATATCTACATTAACATGCATACTCCTTGAAGGGGGGGGAGAGCAATTTGCGTAGTCCTTTAATTGGGTGGGCATGACAAACTCCCCCTGTCACCTTAATTTTGTTTCTGTTGACTTCAGGCCTCTCTGGCAATGCCTCAGCTCTGGCACCTCCTGGGGCAGGATGTTTACTCCTTATCAGATAGTCTTTAGCTGCTCTTGAAGGATGCTTTAGCAAAGCACAGTCCCTATCAGTCCTTTGTCCCTTCTTAAAAAGTAGAGTTCTTAGCACAGCAAGGCAGGACATTTAACCCTAAATTAAACACTGTATAAGCACTATCCCAAACACATTTCTGCCCCTGTAAAGTGGAAAATTTTACTTTACAGATATCAGTAGAATCATAGACTGGTTTGGGTTGGAAGGGACCTTGGCCCTGTTGAACTAGTTTCTTTGCTTCTGGTTCTGTTTATTTGGAGTACATGAGAGGAAAGGTAGCTTCTAGTGCTGAAAGAGGAAATTCTGATAAGAGAAATGTGTGGACCTTACAAATGGAGAAAGCTGGCTTGAAAAAAAAAACCACTGTACTGGCTCAGGACTTTGTGGTTAATATGTTCTACTCTATCTGTGGCCTCACATATATTACCTTGTTATTAAATACCACATAAAGCTTCTAACTTTCAGCAACGCAAACCACTTTAAAACTGTTCTTTTTAAACAGTATTTTACTTTTGTCTTGCCAAAGTTCAGGATAAGCCGAATTCAGCTACAAGATACAACTATCAGTTTAGAATACATCAGTGGAAAATGTTGGCTACAGATGTATCTGTTCAGAGTAACAGGAGCCTTCCTTCTGGAATGATGTGTTATGCATTTCTAAAATGTATTTGACAGTATCAAGGCACTACAGTGAAGCCAAGAGACAGCTGAGCTTTAGTTATTTTCCATGTCTAAAATATCTTTATTTTGACGAGTAAAGATTAGCTTAAAAGGTCATAACTGAATGTTATATCATGCACTGTAGTAAATGTAGAAAGATGTTAAAAATATATTCATAAGGAGTGAGAGCACGTGTATATTCATTCTGTGAGAACAAATATATTCAAATATATACAGGAAATCTACTCCATCCAAGTCTCTCAGGCCTAAAGTACTAACCATTAAGAAGTCAGCAGTTGTTAATGTTTATCACACAGTGGGAGTAAGATTACCTCAGCTTTTCCTTTTATTTCGGATAAAGGATATTCTATAATAACTGTAATTTAAAAACAAAAACAAGAAAAAGCATTTGTAGAGTTAGGGGGTTTTGAAGCAGCTCTCACAAGTTGCTGTAGCTACTTGCAGTTTGAGATTTTAAAGACTGATACTGCCATATTTGGTGTCTGCATGAAACTAATGTGAGGGCCGTTGCTTTCTCTGCCTAAAAGTCATTCTAGGGGAGACATTATGGATCAGAGATCTGTTTCTGCCCTCCTTGTTCATTCTGTTAGTTGCTGTGCAGCTGACCTGTTTCAGTGCCAATTTGCCATTTTTAGGGATGAATCGCTTCTCCACATAAGGCATCTAATGTTGGGGTTTTTTGAGATTCCCTAGTGTATTGATAACATCCATATGGAGCTGACAGATAAAAAAATGGGGCCTGCAAGAGATCTGTGTTTTCTGAAGCGGCAGCCAGCATCCAGGTGAAGTATCTTAGAGCACAAGTGGCACTATGTCAAAGTGGCACTTTGATGCCTTCATGTGGGAACCTATACGAAGCCTTTGGTAACTTTTTGTGTAGTTAGAGGTAGCTGAGTCTCTACTTCTTTGATTGCCCTCCCTTCTCACTTGCTTTTGTGGGAAGAAATAGCCTACTTATGCTTGAGTCAGCGTATCTCATATGACAAGGTTCGCTCCAGGTGGATATATTTGTGCATGACCTACCAGCAGCGAAGTCCCGACTCCTAGCATTCAGGAGCATACATTTATGTATTTTCTTGTCTGTGCCCTACTCACTCTGTTCATTGCTCTTGCCCTCAGGGACATGTTCACACACAAAGATTTGTCATCTGTCATCCAGAATTCATCATAATTTTGTCGCACATTAGATTTGACACAACTATGATGAATACCCAGGGTATTGCTTTCCCATTCTGTGAGTGCCACTTAAATTTGTACAGTCTGTATTATCCTGGTGACTCATTTCACTTTGATACCATTTTTTAATCTAGAAGGCTGAACAGCATGTCCTGACTTTGGTCTCTTGCCAGCTATAGCGAGCTTTGCTTTCCCGCATCACAGAAGATCCTTGCCAAAAAGCAAATACATGCAGCTCAGAACTCAGCTGATCAGAGCAGTCTTGTCCTTTCATGTGGAGGTGGGAATAGGCTATTGAACACTGGAAGAGAGCATGTAATTCATTTGGATTAGCCCTTCCTCTTCATCCTTCTGGAAGAATTTATTCCATCAAAACCATTTTAGCTGTATTTTTCTTAAGTCATTATGTCAAGGATATAGGACCTTCTTCCCCAAGCCTGCTCCTGGACCACCATAAATGCCTTAGAAAGTTAATTCACATATGATCCATGTAGCTACATGAACAAAAATGGTGCTTATGCCACCGGAGCCAGTTATTTACCTTGACAGCATGTGGTAGCATACCTGAATGGATTTATACAAGACAAAATTCTTTTTGAATTAGAGATGGGCACAGCTGCCCATACGATATGGGATTTACATTACGCCAACTGGAGAATGATCCCATGGGCTCAGTGCTTCCCCCAGTGTAAGGGAAGATAGAATTATATGCTGACTGTCAAAGCATCAATACTCAAAGCCAAAAATTGGAGTGGTCTTCTCTTTAAGTAATGTGCATATCCGGTACCTAGTCTGTCAACCAAAAAAGAGTAAGAACCTATCAGCCAAAAGGAATCCCCACTTTCTGCAAAAGTTACCAGGAAGATTTTATTTGGCATTATATTTTCTTTCTTTCTCCTCCTCATCCATTGCACATAAAAGAAAGAGAAGCAAGTCTAAGGGTGGGTTCAAGATTCATTTGCATCCCAGCCATGCAGAGCAATCCCATGTGCATTTAATGTAGTCACCCACACAGAAGGAGCCTCTGTTCTGGGAAACTGCTCACTTTGTCACTGCTGGGTTCTACATCTCCCCAGTTTGCCTGTGTAATCGCAGCTAGCTTGTACAAAAACATAAAACCAGTTTTAAACTTGTAATTTCTATAGTGAGCTCACACAACCATTTTTGTTATTATTAATTTATAATGACACAATGAAAAGCCTAAAGATTTTGGAGAACAAAGACGGCAAGTCTGTGTTCACATTATGAAGATTCATGACAGTGTTTTTTTTTCTCCTGATGCCTCAAAATACTCAGGGGCTTGCTGTTTTCTGTAACAATATAGCATCAGAAGTGCTCTAGCTGTGAACGTACAGAAACACTCAAGTCTGAGATTTCTGATCCTTAGCAAGTGTAGACTGAAATGATATTCAAAAGACAAATAGCATGTAAAAAAAGGCTTTACAAAACAGAACAGCACGTAACAAAGTTGAAAAATGAGGCTTTTAAGATGACCTCTGAGAGACATGATTGAGCTTGTATTTAAAATGTTCTGTAAAATTGGGTAGAAAAAGAAAGTTGGAACAGGACAATTTGGCAGAGAAAATTGAATTAACCTGTTAAATACACATTTTATATACTCTGACTCACAGCATGTATGCCGTTATAAAATACACTAACCAGCCTACAGGACAAACAGACATCCAGTGAACTGAGGTTAGTTACACCATTACAAACTTCTGTTACCTTGTGTATATAGCACAAACCAAGTGCAGCATATTTTTGAAAGAGGTTCAAACGTCTCTTTGTATTTATTGAGCACATTTATTGCTTCAGTTTTAATTCTTATAACTAAAAGGATATTACATTATAATAGCATGTTTTTCTAGTTATGGAATGCAGTATAAAGATGGTTTTGCCTATATCTGGTGTAAGGAGTAGGTTATTCATTCCAAATCCCTTTCTGTTTGTAATGATGATTTGTATTGTCTAAATGTACAAATGCAAGATTAAACATTGCATTAGTTGATTACACTGAAGGCATTGATCAAAATCAAAGCAGCAGAGTGAAAAGGCTGCTTTCTGCTTGAGGGAACCATTGTTTGTACTGAATATATAGCTTTTAAGGTGTTCCTAATGTTTTACCCTTTGGGGTCAAAGCAATTAAGGCAATTCTCCATGGGTCTAATGCTTTTCTGTCTATTTCTTCAGTACGAGGTGTGAAAAAACTCTGCAGTTCCATCATCTGCACACACAGAAAGAGCCTTTTTTTTTCCTGAAGGTTTAGAATTAATTTGTTGTAAGCATTTTTATGATATTGTTAATATTAACATTCTGACATGCATCTTTAGACTCAGTTATCATCAGTTCCATCTTGTGGCCTCTTGCCTTTAATGAAAGAGAGAACAGAAGATTCAAACATGCTGCTAAATTCTTTGGTTTATACCAATAGTATGCTGATTATATTGGCAATAGCCATTACAACCAAACAGGAGGATAATGTCTACTGACATGTCATTATAATGAATTAATGTGAATTCTACTCAATTAGATATCTATATCCAGATTATATTTCCAAATTAAAGCCATCCTATATTTTCTATGGCTTGGGTTCTGTAACTGAGCACTGTATAGATCAGAGTCTGTTGCATAGCAGATTTGTGATTAAATATCACTGAAACAGGAATTATTCAAACGATGAGCCTGATCTTTCATACTCACATCTCAGGCAAAATTCCTATTGACTTGGTGGGCAGTTGTATTGGTGATATTTTGTAGTTATTTAGTTCATTGGTAGAAAGAGAATAGTTGACATTTCACTTTCAGGAGAAAACTGCACAGTGAAATGATGCATGTTTCAACAGTATCTCTAAATTTGATGACATTGTAAGAGACGTGGATTTCCTCTTCCATATTCTGTCCCCATTAAAATAATCTGAGGGTGTAATAGAGGCAATAAAAAGGTCTTTGTAAATCAAAGATAGGGCCATCGAACTCATTGTGAGCTGAAGGTATGATAGAAATTGTGCCTTAGTATTTCAGCGGAGTCCTGATTTCCTTTTCCTGTGATAGTACAGCAGGTACTGTTCCATTTTCTTTATAAAGTCAGACTTACAAAGCAGCAAGCAAAGCATAGACACATATTTGACATGTGAGAAAGTGATGGGCCACATGAAAGAATAATCAACTGAGTAGTCTCACCTAAAGGGCCAGCTTGTCAACCCCATGCACTCTCCAGATCGGCATGCTGAGCCCTGAAGGTACAGTCTGGGAAAGGAGGACTTCTCCCTCACACTTAGCACTTCACTGGAAGTCAAGGTTGTGACCTCTACTACAGCCTGGGGGCAGCAAAAACTCCTGCAGCTTAAGAGACCCCAATTTGGTGGCAGAGCTGACTGCTACTTTAGCTGTTGGGGTAACCCTAAATCCTGTGGCACTTGAGACCCAAAATCCCATGAAGGGAGAGTGGCTGGCATAGCCATAGACATGAATTCAGAAAACATGCCCTTCCACCTCATTCCACTCTCGAGGCATAACTCATGCTACTTGGCCCTCAGCACTAGTTCCTTACATCCATGCCATGTGCCAGTGTAATCAGGTCCGCTTTGACTCACTGTGTGCTCATGTCTGCCTGTCTGAGAATGCATAGGTGTGTGGGAAATCATCTAAAAGGAGTGTAGGTAATGTCAGAATTTAGAACAGCATCACTAAATACAGGGATTACCAGCTTCAGTTTTAATTGTACCTTTAACTCCTCTGAAAGGTAAGCAGACAGGACACCTCACCACTGCAGCAATTCAACAGACGGTCACTTTGTTAAGACTCACATTCCTGATGTCCAAGGTAGAAAATAATCCAAGTCACCTTCAAGTGTATGGCTGGCAAGATGAAGTACATGTGCTTTTTGCTCATGCCTGGAACTGAAAAATATGACTTCATGAAGACATAGACTTGAATTGTAAAAGGCTTAGTGGGCAATAAAAGACATTTTAAGCAAGTAAGTTTTAAAACCATAAGCCAAACTCCTTTTAATGTAGGGCTTCTGATGCAGAAGTGTCCATCTTAGCTCCAACACTATATGTTGGATCCAAACCAGAGAAAGCTCAGTGGCAGATGCAGGGGCCACAGGGGGAGTCAGTGACATTGCATTTTTGACTGAGGTGGCTCTGAAGAAGCTATATGTTTCTCTTGCCAAAACCCTGAAGAAGGCTGATAACACTGCTACTCACTCCTACCATGCAAGAATCCGTAATAAGCTAGGCTCATCAGGATGTAGTAATCTGTACTTTTTTGTAATGGAAATATTCAATCTCCTATAATGAGAAGTTCATTCAGACAGTCTCTCCAGCAATATTAAATCTCCATTCTCTGTCATACACTGCTGCATTTTTGGATCTCCTTTTTGTCAGAGAAAATATATCTGGGTTCATTGTGGGCATTGTATGGTGGATATCACATACACAGGCTTCATCCAAGAAAACTTCTCTAATGAGTGGCAAGTTGTGTTTCTTCATAGCTACTTGAGTATTTGAGGCAATCTCACAGACAGTATTAGTTCTTTTATTAAAAATGTTGGCTGCAAAAATAGTGGTGCTGCAGTTAGCTTTGTTTTTAAGTATTTCAGACTGAAAACCAAGACCCTTTCTGCTCTACCTAGAGCAACATTAGCATAAGCTTGCCTCCTCAGCAAAAATGTTCACTTTCCCTGGTCACAAAAGCTGTGGCATTTAATTGATGCTGTTTGAATACATGTACTTAGCTGGTGTAAATCAGAACCAGTGCTCTGCTCTCAGTGAAGCAGCACCAGCTTACATCTGCCACTAGACTTCTTTGATGAAAGAAGGCAGGTCCTTTAGGGGAGCATTATGCACAGCCGCGAAGCGATGTGGAGAAGTTTTGTCATTCTGCCCTTCTGTGTTTGGTTTAGGAGCAAAAGAATATCACAGATATTAAGGTGCTTAGCATATCCACTGTTGCACTAGGTTATACTAGTTGATAAAAACAAAAGGTATTATATTTCCTACAATTTGCTCTAGCATTATTAATATTCCTACAGCTTAAATACAAGTTTTAGCAGGGAGCTTGAAATGCACTTTCCCATGTGAAAAATTAAAATTAAAAATATTAAAAATAAATATTCTACTATTCATTGCCAAAAGTTAGCTTAAAAGTAGGTAGTTTTCCTCACTTTCTCCTGCATTTTTCCTCTTCCTTCCTATCTTTCATCCCCAGACCCTTTTCTGTCAGCCAGGGAGTAATTACATGTATGTTTTTGTAATACACAACTCAGTCTACACTTGTAGCTATAAATTCCAAATGCCTGAGTCACCTGTTTCAGCAAGTCATGTCTTGAGGGCATTGTTTTATTGCTGTAGCTTTTAGTCAGGTAGCAGGACCCAATCAGGATTTCCTTCATCTTTATTTTTCATGTGGAACATCTTTAGAGCTGACTGGAGAGGGGAGAGGATACATGTCATTAAACTGTCCAAAATCAGAGGATGTCCTACATCAAGATACTTTCCTGGGTGACATGTACTGCCTGAGAAGGGTAAAAACTCTCATTAAAAGAGAAAAGGTGGTAGGTAAGTCTCTTTTGATGTTATATTTCTACCTGAGGTGAAGAGCTATGTCATTTCTAAGGTTGTCCAGCTACATGGCCTTGTGTCACATCACACTCTAGTGAGTGTCTAACAAATCTAATGTTGTTACCATTGCATAGAACTTCCCATGAAGTTTTTACTTAATTTAATGAATGCATTTTGAATACCAACTAAATCATAGGTTTATACATAGATTCAAAATGCAAGCAGACTGTGTTCAGGTTACTGAAAGAGTGAATATCCCTAATTTTTGCGTATGAAGCCATATAAGCAGGGGCTTCATATCAAGCGCAGAGCCTAATGCACTGTAATTTTGTCTTACATCTGATGCTTGGGCTTCTGTAGAAGTAAAAGCCTTGCAACACATTTTTTTTTCTGCTGGTGTTTATGTTTTGATGTGGCATCTCCTTTTGCAATTCATCACCTTTGTAGCAAAACCCAAAATTTATGTATGTGTAACTTTCATGAAATATGAACTTAGTAATGTGAGCTATGAGCTTTAAGATGTTGCTAGATTGAAGATATCTTACATCCAAACTATGACATTATTGGATTCTTTCTAAATCTGGCAATATTCTATATGCTGCCTGATATTTCTGAATTTATATTCCCAGTGTTTCTGAATTTCTTAACAGCTACAGTTCTACTGAGAATGTACTAAAATCTAATTTGTCAGTAAATCTCCCCTGTCATATGCAAACTCCATAAGATCTTCAAGGGAATTGAGGGGTTTTTTTTAAAATACAAAAAAATACATACTTTTCCTAGGTTTTTCAGTTTAAAGTCTTGTGTGCAAAATACAAAAGTGGAGAAAATGTACCCCATAATAATTGAAATAACTTTGTCTATCAGCAGCATAAAAATCATAGTGTAAGTATTAACAACAGGGATGCACAGGGCAGGGCCAGGGTCTGCCATTAGTGGTTCCCCTGACATCATCAATGCAAGTAGGTGGAGCAGATAATTGTCACCATAAGTGAGGATCTAGCAAAATCTGGCTATTGATGAACTAGCACTCATCACCGAGCATTGTGTGTGAATTTGCAAATACAGATTTTGAATGGTGAATGTCAGATTAGCCAAAGGGAAGACAACTTCCTCTACCAAGTATCTTGTTCCTATTAAGGGCAGTTTCTTATTTGCTCTCCACGGAGTTCTATAGAAAGGTAAGTTGTACACCTGTATTTTAGGAGCATCCAGTTTTGCTAACATAACTGTATCAGCTGCAGTAAAAGTCTTGATTTTTAAATGTGACTGGTTTAATACCTTTGTGAAACTAAACTTGAATTTGTTTTCTAAACCACACATTTGGGATGGAAAAACTTTATCTGATATATTAACTTGAGATTATCTGTATTAATATGGGATGAGTCAGATTTATGGCTTCAGGCAGGCATCCTCAGTATATATATTTGTACCCATGCACACTTGTTTAAAGGTGGGAGAATGAGAATAATTGAGAACAGCCCTTGAGGAGAAGGCATGCAGAGTAACTACTGCTGGCTCTCCTGTGAGTCCAAAGGGAGTGAATTATTCCATTTACTGCTCCAGGAGAAAACCACTGGCAAGTTCTATCCAGAAGATATTTTTTAAATTTTGGGGATCAGTGCCTGCTGGAGACACACAGCCTGGACTTCAAGGTCTTGCATAAGCTCTGCTGAAGGGGTGTGACCTGATAATAATGACTTGAGAGTGCCAAAGAGAGAGAAGGCACTGCTTATCATTCCGGTATGACAGTGCTTTGGGGTGAGCATATGAGTGCCTGACATTCAAAACTCCTTGTAGTCAGGTCTTGCAGAGGTTCTTCCTTCAACATACCTCTGGTAATGTGCAGAAAACTGAACCCACTGGTCCTGATGCATAGAGAACGGGCTGCCCTGTTCCATGGCTTCCCCTGCACATTGCACTCCTCCAGGAGAGACTGGTCCCTGCTAAATGGTTTTCTCGTTCACCCCAAAGAAGGACTCCCGGCTCTACTAATCTGTGTCTCGGGGCTGATGACTTTGGGAGTCATTGCATGATTCAGGTATTCTCCCAATTTTCACCTGAGAGTGCAAGGGTTGGGATCTGGCTGTAGGGGCATGGCAGATATTCTGATGGTAGCCAAGACTTTTAAGATATCTATACACAGGATTTAAATGTAGTTTTTGCAGTCATGTTGGTTCACTTTGTACTTAGCTAAAATTTTGTTTTATTATTCTCTATAGTCATAGTTTAAGGAAGACTTATTTGAAACTTGAAGGGTCAAATGACAAGGCATGACAGCTCTAACAGAAATAAGAAAAGCTAAGCTATGCTATAGCCAGTGGCTATGCTAAGCCCAGCTGGGCTTAGAGGGACTGGACCCATAGTGATGCCTGGATCAAACGCCTGCTTGGGATGGGAGAACTCTTCCATAGATCAAAAATAATAGCTATGTGACAGTTTATGAATGTCTGTGTATTCTCTTCACCATACATGTAAACTGTTTAACACGTGAAGCTAATGGAGAATATACCTCATTACTCCATTTGAAAGAATCCCCTTTGATGGCTAATTGAACCTGGATTAGAAATTCCATAAACTTATAATAAAGTCCAACTTCTCCAGTTCTTGAAAAAAAATCAACAGACAAGCAAACAAAAGCCTGCACATAGCAGGAAGGTCAGCATTTTAATCTTTACCCTGTGGATATTTTCTCAATGTGACCTAAAGAGGAATCTATATTTTGGGGAGGACTGTGGCTTACAACAGCCACCCTTTTTAACACAAAAATATACTTTGTCATCTGATTTATAATCCTGGTTCACATTTCCAGCCATTTGCACTGTATTAATTTATTAAAATAGCTTTTTTTTTAAAGCTGGCTATGAAACGACATGAAAACACCTTATAATGATCACAATATCAAGGGACTTCTACAGCACTGAAATTACAGAGATCAATTGTGAGATGGAGGAAGAGTAGCTAAAAATGTCTGTGTCAGTCTGGAAACGAATAGAGTTATTGTATGCATGGGTTTGCATTATATTAATGGGTGTAAAAACTGGGAAACCGGAGAGTAGAAGGCAGAAAGTTTGAAAACTAAATTTTCTGATAAATTGAATGGAGTGGGGGGGGTGAAAAGAAGGTAGGAGAAAGGGGTGATAGTAGTGGAGTTTTTTCTATTATAAAACTTGAAATGATTCTGTAAGCATACAGATAAATAGGAGAAATTTGAGTCAGGATGTTAATAAGGTTTGATCTTAAAAAAAAAAAAGAGTGAGCAAGGAAAGGAGAAATATAATATTGTTTTGAATTTGAATAACATGTTAGCTAACAGCAATGGAAAGATACATCAATTCAGGGGAAGGAGAGTGGCCAAAATTGCATTATGGAATATGAATCGTAGAGTAGCTCGAGAGCAAAATATGTGAGGAAGCAGCAGCAACAATGAAAAAGACTGGACACCATACAAGAATTCTGCTATTGAACAAATTATGTTTTCGTACAATTTCTCTACCAACAAAACATGATTCAGATCTTCCAGAGCAGAATAAATAACTATATAGAAACAGTGAAATTTAAAAAGCAAATGATTCTTAAATATGACTTTGAATTAATAATCAGCCTTGACTATATGCACTGATGCTGACCAGTGCTGTGCTCCCCTTACCTAGAAGACCATCTATCATGTCAAAGACAGGTGTCAGCAGACTACATGTAGTAAACACATATTTACCTCTTTTTTAATTTTTTCCCCTAGAAGCTGTTCCACAGCTTTGCAAAATTTTGAGACCCTGACTCTGGACAACAGATACCTGGTTATTTTCTTTCTTTTCTTAAATAGCTCTCCTTTTGTGGTCTAAGCAAGGTAATATCATCCTGGTTTTGGCAGGGCTTCCCAGTTCAGAGTCACCCTGAAATGCCTCCAGCAGCCCATGTCAATTTAGAAAACTGAAGTGAGATGTTTACGTCTGGGTTTTTGGTTTGGTTTTTGGTTTTTGGTTTTTTTTTTTTCATTCATACCTGCACATCTTTAATTTCTAACATATTAGATCCCAAGTTTCCTTCCTAACTTTTGGCATGGGTCTGGACATGGGTCTGCACTCCTAATCTTGATTGCTCTAGCTCAGCTTACCTTTTGTAATTCCCACTAAAAACCCTCAGCATTTTGTCCCTGAGACACAGTTTGCTTTTGTCAATCAGATCTTTTTTTTCATTCTCATCTGCAGATTCTCTGCTGACTCCCAGTGTTTTATTGGATGTAATTATTCATCCAGTTATGTGTGGAATCTTTCCCTCCAAGTTCTTTTCCTCCTTTTAATGACAGATTCTAGCCAGTTTTATATCATTCATGCTGTTGATTTTCACGGTAAAATCCCAAATTAGTTCTCCCAAACCAGCAGCCATGGAAGAATTAAGGTTTAATATTGTGAAATTATTCCTTTTTCCCAACTCCATTCACAAAAGGAATTTAAAGTTTTTTGCTGTAACTTTCAAAATGTAAGTCAGACTGAAGTCAACAAAACTGGGGCTTTTATTAATTTTTTTTTTTTTTTAAACCAAGCCTTGGAACTTACTTTTTTATTCCAGACTTTTTATTCACAAGTTTCTTAACCTGAATACCAATTATTGTTCTCATAGCTAGCTGATAAACAATTAAAACTGAAAATGTCTCTGAAAGACCATCTGCCAGTGGTTACACCAGAGACTCAGACATGCTTCTTTGAAAGGAGTCACATTAAACCAGGTTGCTACTGAAGGCATCTGCCCTGGTGAGTGTCCCTGTCCCCAGGGCAGAGGTCCAGAGCTCTTCACCTGCCTGTCCACAGGAATGAATTACGTAGAGCCAGGACATTCTTAGGTGCTGGACCTGGATTATCTGGATCGTTATGTTTCAGATCCATCTCCAGCATGAGTTTGGACTGTCCTCGATAGTCAGTTTGCATGAAGCCACACTCTGTAATGTTAGTAATATTACTAAATTAGTAGAATAATAATATAATAATAATGTTAGTAATGACTGTCATTGCAATAGGTTCAGAATTGCATCTGCATTTGCCTCAAAGATGACTAACTAGTCAATTCATTTCAAAAGAGAGCTGGGAAGAAAACTAACATAGATGTAGCTTGGCCAGACAGGACATGGGGGAGCAAACTGGGAACCAAATTACCTGACTGAGAAGCTGTAGCCATGGAGCTTTCAGGTCTGGTGCCCATCCTATTGTCTGCATAGGGATGTTGAACTTTGCTAGCATAAGGACCTTAATTAAAAAAAAAACAAACAAACAAAAAAACCCCCAAAAAACCCTAAAAAACAAAAACCCAACTGTCTTAGCAAAAGGAGGTTTTATTTGACCAGAAAGCAGGGCAAACTACTTTTCTATCTGTGCTCTCTTTTCGGTTTGTTTAGGAAGTTCCAGACTGCTAAGTAAAGGGGACAGCTGTGAGTGTGTAAATGCCATAGGAGCAGGGCAGAGCTGAGAGCTGCTGCTCCATGCTACCACCCTGATGTGCTCGGTTCAAACGGTGACTGGGCGCAATGACCTCAAGATCATTCATGGTAGGTTCTGCAAAACGATGACATTTTTTGTGTTAAAAGTACTTGGGAGCTCTCTGAAACTACAGCAGCATGCTTAATGCCTGTGCAAACAATCCAAGTGCTTGCACAAGTGTGTAGCGTTAGGTGCATGAGCAATCTTGTTGACTCAAAGGACACTGCTTATGCATTTACAATAACGCTCATTCTTGTGCTTGTGACTGAAGGGAGCCAGAAGCCTACTTCTGCAATCACACTGTGTTACTTCTCTCTTTGATGCCTACCATGATTTCCAGGGGAAGAGTTTGCAAACACTGGGCCAGGATCAAATATGTTTATTTATCCTGAGTATTATTACCTCACTCAGTTGGCATTTCCTTTCTCTTCAGTGGGGCCATTTGCAAAGCGGCGCTGCTTGATAAGAGAAAAAGCATTGGACTCTGGGCTGTGATGTCTGTGTGACAGTACAAATCGCAGCCTGAGCCGTTTGGTTCTGGCAGTGATGAAACAGACCTAGAATCAATCTCCCCGTCAGTAAGTGCAGCACATAATAATACTCATATTACAAGCCATGCAATATTACTATTCAGCTTCACACCATTAGTAGTAATTAAGGGATAATAGTAACCACTTACTGGTTTATGGAACAATAATCATGATCCCAAAGGGATAAACCACAAGACCAAAAGGAACCAAATTATCGACAGGAAAAAGAGGGAGGATATTCTTCTTAGAGCTATATGAAGAAATACTCATCTCAGATGTTTCTGAGAACTGCTCCTCTGGTTTTAAGATAACAAACCACCAGGAAGAAAAATGTCCATCTTCCTGTTGATTTGCTTTTATCCTTCTGTGTATTCAGGCTTGAATTAACAAATTGTTTACCTGGGAAGTGCAGAATCCTCTTTATTAAGGACCTTATTTTAGAAAAAAAATGTTGTTATCTCTCAGCATAATATGGTGATTCTACTTCAGAAACTGGAGCTACTGCAACAAAATCAACAACAGAACTACTTTTCTTCATGCTAATATAGGTATGGCTTTTACAACCCACAGATTTCATCCTCAGTTTTCAAATTGCTTGTAGTTACTTTGTTGTAGATAATAACATAATTTGGAAAGTAACGGTTTATAGGTAGTTAAGAAGGAATATACCGGAGTGCTTTGATGTTGTTACTGCTCGTGACTAAGTTCTAGCCAGAAGAGATACAAAAAAACTCAGAGACTGGTAGCAATCCAAAGCTAGCATTATTTAACGGAGAAATTAAAAGGCAAATGAAAGAGGCCCTAAAGAGAAGCTGAGCAAAACAAATGGTTATCTTCCCTAAGCCTGTCTTACTGAAATGAGAAAAGTTAAGATAATGTACAGAGATGGAAATCAAACTCATTCAGTGATAAAGACCAAGGAACAATATTCCCTTCCAGATGGGCAAGCCAAAATGAAAATGAAGGTCACAAAATGAACTGTGCATACTAATTAGCTCAAACTCAGTAACTACAATATTCTTTCTGCCATCCTAGTAGAACAACCAGTAATCTTAAGCTGACAATTGCAGCCATACATGAAAAAACAAAAAACTCTGCAATGAAATCCCACTAAGAGCTTTGGCCTAAAAAGGCACAGAGAGCTATTAAAAAGTAATCCCTGCTTCTATAGTCAAATGAGTTTGCCTGAGGTCCCACTCCACATTTTCAGCTGTGTGCTCAACAGATTTAGGCATTACTTTCTCTTATATCTGTATGTGCAAATACTCCCTTGGGCATATGGACATATACTCATGCATATCTGTATCTGCTACACCTAAGAAATAAGGTGTATGAAACAAAATGACTCCCACAGCAAATGCACAAGGAGACTTCCAGAACTTGTGAAATAAATGTTTTGATTAACAACAATATTTGGAGTCATTACCGGTAAAACTGGAAAGAGTGCAAATTCAGGGAGAAAAACAAGGTGTTCAAAGGTGGGTCTGTACACCGCATCTGTCCCAAGCTGCCGTCTGCTGACAGACGGTGTGATTATAAGGAAGAAGCAATGTGATTTGGTAAGGCTGGAGGCAGAACAGGGGATGAAGCAGAAACAATTTCTACCCTTTTGTCCCAAGGTATCCAATGTGAAAATGGTTTGGGTGCTTAGAAGACAAAATTAAATACCTGAAGTGAAAAAACTTGATTCATGGGGTTGAAACCACCTATGAAGACCAGTGTAGGAACTGCTACCAAATCATCTGCCAAACAAAAAAAACAAAATTTTAAACTTGTATAATTTTAGCCAATATTGTTCAAAAGTATATAACCCTGAAAAAAATAATCTAAAAGTATTGGGAAATCATTTGGGCATCTGTGAGATGTAACAACCCAGACCCCTTCAACAACATCATCCCTGCAGCTGCAGGGCCTAGTGCAAAGTGTAGGCTGAGCAGATAGCTGCTCAGTGGCTCCAGACAACAAATGTTTCCTATCTTTTTATGTCACACTAATCCATCTGTAAAATTCAGGCTATGTGCAGGCAACAAGGCTGGGGCCTAAATTTGGAACTGTGGGCAGTATTTTCTAGCAGGATATGTGATGGCAGCTAGGATTTGACTGCTTATACGCATTAAGTGTAAGGCCTAGCTGTCTTCTTACGGCCCTTTTCTAGTTGGTGTCTTCTATCTGCAACATCAGGACAGACAGCCATGGAAAACGCTGCTTCATGTAGTCTATACCCTCACTCCTTTTGTGCTATAGTAAATATTCAGGCAGAGTCAATTATAGAAGTAGAAGGGGAAGAATTAAAACCTAATGAAAGTTAATCAAAGAGAAGAACTTCCTTCAGGCTGGCCATGCATGTCTGTAGTTTGTCTGTCATTTATAATGCTGCAGCCTCTGGTTCGTAGTCAAGCTGTAATTCTGCCAGTTAATGTATCCAATTAACCCCACTAATGAGCTAATCAACAGTGTAAAATCTGTGTAAAATCACTGAGGGTATATGATGAATGGGAAATGCAGTGAACTCTCCTGGTATAAAAAGTGCTTTATTGCACTTGTTAAAGTGGCACTGTCTTCTCCCTCTCTAAAGGGTAATTTATCACTAGGGTCTGTAACAGTGCCATGCCCTGATAAGGGAGAGGTGGCAATAAACCCATCATAAAATGATTACTCAGGAATGCAGAGCAATTAAAATGTCTCTGCATATCAGAGTCATAGGCTAGAGAGCAAAAGTGGTATTTTTTTGGTGGAGTGTACTAATAAAAGGTAAGCAGTTGGTTGGTTGGAGGTGATCTGCAATTTGGGAAGCAAGTACCTGTCTGATACAGATATTTCAGTTGAGAGGTAAATAATCGACTGAACCACCATCACTTGTGAAAATCATCCACATTTTTTTAGTGTGAGAAATACTTGCTGAAGTGATAATCCCACTAATTTCAATGAGATTGTGTGAATAGGAAGGCAATCCTCGGCCCAAATAAGTGTGACAGAATCTGGCTGAGAGAAAAAAATCTGATGAAACTACACTTTCTCTCCTACAGTAATGCCTAATTCAAAGCATTGGTAACAGTAATTAATTTGGGGTGTGTGTATGTGTTATTTTTCTATTATCCTTACTATCTTTCTTTCAGCATCTCTGCTGAGATACAGTTTAGAGAAAAGTAACAGTTGCTTAGAGAAAAAAGAAAGGAAAGGAAACTGAAATGCTGGTATGCAAAAAAAAACCTGTAGTTAAGGACAATAAGGAGAGGGAAAAAGATTGTTCTGTGACTAAAGTTGAAATGACTGTATTTTCCATGTAGCAAGAAAACCTTTTTAAAAATATGCAGCAATTATTTTAGTAGAAATGAAAATAATATCAAGGGTTGTCTGGAATATTGAGGGATACATATGGCTTTAGCTCTATCTTATACTACTGAAATAAAAACTAGATTGCAGTAGCCACTGTTAAAATACAGCCTTTGCAGTTGGTTTTGTTTGTCATTTTTGTTCAATGTAAAAGCCAAATGAGTCATTTTAAAAAGAATTATATGAAATATATATTGCAGAAGGAAAAAAAAAACAAAACATTTGTCAAAGCATTCTGCAGAGACAAACTGCAGGACATTTTTTCTCATAGTCTGTGTGCCGAAACTTCACAGCAGAGTTTGTGTTTTGGCTTTTTTGATCTTCTCTGGCACTCTTCTGCTGATAAAAAATAGGTTTGCAGAAATATTTGTGTAGAGAGTAGCCATTCTCTGTTGGCTTGATTATGTTACAGGATGTGAGGACGTGTTGCAGGCTGAGCTCTGTAGGGTAGTTACGCCCTCCCCCACCTTCTCTCTGCGCTTTTTGGCTTTCCAGTCTTTCCTCTGGAAGGAGGAAAGTCACCTGAGAGAGCAGAAAGGGGAACTGCAAGGTTGCCCATATAGCACTGGGCAGTCTCCATCATAACCTTGGAGCAGCTGAGCTGCTGGACAGTGTGGGAGAAGGGCTAAGGAGATTGGGACAAAAAGATTTGAGAAAATTGTAAGGGGAGACCCTGATTAACTTTAGTTGCTGAAAAGAGAATTATAAAAAGATGCAAAATAAAGTTAAGTGGGACATTGAGAGGATGGGATCTCACAGAGGGCTGGGGAGGACTCGGAAAGGAGATCCCTGTGAGCTACACAGGCTGCAGGAAACATGGAAGTGTCTGGAAAACAGAAGGAGAATGTTAGTTTTGAAGAGGCTTTGGCATAGAACAGATTTGGTAATAAAAAATAGAGGGGAGAGAGAGAATTTAAATGGAGACCAATAACATATTTATCAACAAAAATCACATGATCTTTTACTACAGCGACATTAACAAAACAATAGGGCATATATATTTTCTCATTTCTCAGTCCTCCACCTTCTCTGTGTACAAATTCACAGGCAGAATGATCTAATATTCTGTAATTCTTATACTTTGGGAAAATCTGTAGGTTATTTCTGAAATGCATCATATAAACTATTATCATTATTGTTGTTATTATTATTATTGGTATTAGTAGTAGTAGTAGTATTGTTGTTGTTTCTTTTTGTTGGTGGTTTTCAAGCAGTGCATCATCACGGTTACCAGAAACTCTTCACATTTCTTTGCTGTTTTCTGATTTGAAGACTTGGAAAGGCCATTACATACTTTGAATTTCACAGTTCCCATTTGGAAGGTTTTTGATGCAGTCACAAGGGATGGAAACAGAAAGGTGGACATGCCTATGGCTGACACTGGGGTGATACACACACACATAGGGCCAGCAGACACCACACTGCCACTGAACCGGTGACTGGTGTTGCTCTCTGCTTCCTCTGTGTCAGAAAAATACTCCTGAGCCTTCATTGAGAATTAAGCTGAGGAACAGCTCAGGGTCAGGACTGTTTTTCTTCTTTTTCTGGGTTGGTTTTAACCTAAGCCAGTTGCTTACTCTTGTTCTTTGCATGATATGAAGAACAGGGAGTCAGAGGCAGAGGAATAATTGCCCCAGGGCAAGGTAAGAGCAGGATGCTGCCTTCCAACAGCCATGCCAGCTTGTGTGGCCCTAGCATGTTAATGCCAAACAGCCTATACATGGCTGAAGCAAGCTACATCCCTACCATTACTGCTATAAAAATTAAATGTTAAAAATTGCTGTCTCTTGCTAGCTGCATAAGGATGAGTTCACAGATGCTACAGTATGCTTTATATCTAGATCAAAAATATCACTGCATTGCGTCTGCTCACTTACTTGGGAAAATGTTCACTTTCTAAAAAGAAATACCCTGCAGCAGGGGTTTATTATCAGACCAACAAAATAATCCAGTGTTTTTTTAATTTTTTTCCAATGAACTTCATAGATACAGGAAGATTGTGTACCAAATCTTCTATATAGAGTCTGGTAAAACTCATTCGTGATACAGCCTGAACTTACGTCTAGTGGTAAATAAATCACTTCTTTGCAAAAGTTGTCTCAGACATCAAACAAACATAAACTTAAAAATAGTCTCTTCAAGTTTGGGTTTTTTTCACCTAGTTGCCATCTCAACCATATTTGTATACTTGAGGATAGGAAATGTCATACTGACAGTTGAGCTGCAAGTCTTCTACCTGGATTGGGCATGAGGGGCCCAATTCTGCTTTCTGTTCAACTCTGCTGAATTTAATGGCACAACATTGACATAAATGCCAGCAGAAAGGCAGTTTTGGAGTCCCTTTCACGATCAATAGGAATAGTTTCATGGGAAGGTTAATTTTCCAAGTGGGTCAGAATTAATTAAGGTACTACTGCTACTAGAAGTATATTTGCCCATATGAAGATCTGTTATTCATTTTCCTTTCCAGAAAACTTAATTTCTTGCCAGAACCTTCACATGAATTGTATCCTACTATGTGAAAATAGAACTCTTACAGTTTATGAGGAGCTGTTTAGGAGATATTGTGCATTTTCTACAGGTTTTGACATGTTTTCTCATGTAATAAAGTCCTTTATCTCCGTAGGGAAGTCATTGTACTTGGTGCTGGTGAGGCCCCACCTGGAGAACTTTGTTCAGCTTTGGGCCTCTCACTACCTGAAAGACACTGAGGTGCTGGAGCATGCCCAGAGAAGGGCAACGAGGCTGGTGAGGGGACTGGAAGTCAAATGTTAGGAGGGAACTGGGACTGTTTAGTCCGGAGAAAAGGAGGCTCAGTAATTGCTCTCTGCAACTACCTGAAAGGAGGTTGTAGTTAGGTGGGGACTGACCTCTTCTCCCTAGTGTCAAGCAATAGGACAAAAAGAAATGGTATTAAGTTATGCCATGGGAGGTTTAGGTTAGAGGTTAGAAAAAATTTCTTCACAGAGAGGGTTGTCAGGCATTGAAATGGGCTGCCCAGGGAGGTGGGGGAGTAACTATCCCTGGAGGTATTTAAAAGATGTGGAGATGCAGTGCTTAGGGACATGGTTTAGCAGTGGTTTTCGCAGGTTGATGGCTGGACTTGATGATCTGTAAGGTCCCCTCTAACCAAGAGAGTTCTGTGTTTCTATTCTGTCTTACCTGAAAGAATGCTTTACAGTGTGAATAGTGCCAGTAACAGCACATCAAAATAGCTGCAGGGTCACCTGTTGATGTTACAGCTCATCCACACTTTAGGCTCAGTTGAGATTAGGATAAATGTTACCTACTATACATTTCTTAGCTCTTTGTATCCACTTACTTTGAATCTGAACTGTAGTGTACAGTCAGTGTGAAGCAAGAGGTCCAAATACTGCCCGTACCTTACTTCCACTGAGTACCCCTGTCCCTTGGTGGGGAAAAGCTGCAGACCCACTGAAGAACATCAGTGCCAGCCTCACAGCCACTGGACAAACAAATTCTGCCATTCCAGCATTCCTGAATTTCAATGATCAGCACCTGGACCCAACCCAATTTCTTATTTTTGAATCAAACACTTGGAATTAGTCTCATATGAAAAATTTGTTTTGGTCAGGAAAGTTACTCTGAAGACCTTGTCACAGATGGATTATTTCTGAATGCCTCTAAAGGCACTTCCCAAAACTGAGTGCACTTCATCGCTAAGTCTGACAGGGAACAAAAATTTGGCAGTCAGCTATTGTCCAGATCGTCCTTTGACACCATTTATAATTTTGAGGTAGCATAATTTAGAGACAAGCTTTTCCAAATTGGCCCTTAAAGCCTTTAACTTGGAAGAGTAATAAAATAAATACAAATAAAAATTGGTCTTGCATCCAGCTCCCTCCTTAACTAAATCCCTACTTTTAGCTCTAAGTGCACAGATGCCTGAGGCTCTTTTTTGACTCAGTCCACTACATGTTCTATACATTCCTTTCCAGACCTTTCTTTATATTCCACATGTACTTACATGGTTCAAGTTCAAGCCTAATTTATACTTTTTGCTATATAAAACAAATTTTTCACTGGAGGGATCTAATTAGAATATATGTTTAGTTTGTAAACAAGTCACTGTGCAGTTGAAGGAAATTTCTTTTTCTGTCCCTTAGACACTATAAGCATTTTAGTTAGAAGCTGATATGCAGATCAGCCAACCTTGTAGAAAAGGTAAACAATGTGAAATTATATGTGAGTTATTAATAATTCCTAATAGGAGGAAAAGACCCGACAGAAAGGGTGAATTAAATGACTGTAATAATCACAGAGATGCATTACTTGGGGTTCATTTCAGCACATTTGTGATACTCTGTAATGGGGAGAGTCAACTTTTAATGCGTCGAGAAAGCATGTTCTTCCTCATTAACAATATTTCCTCGGGAATTTAAATTCTTTTACTCCACATTCATTGAGTGATGCCAGCACTACACCGATAGGGTGGCTTTTTATTATAACATGCTTTTCTAAATGCATCCATTGGACTGAAGTTCACAAAGTATGTAACAGATTTTTTTCTGTCTATTCTCAGACCTTTATCTATTAATGTCTGTTTTCACCAAATTCCAAGAGGGACTAAAGAAGTATTTGTTAAATGCTGTTGTAGTAGCAAAGGGGTCTCTGCAAGAAGAAACAAAACAAAACAAAAGAATAACATCCTTCACTATGTAGAAAAAAGATGGGAAATATTTGGTGATCTAATTAAGCTAGTCTTATCTCTCTGTTAGAAATTTTAATCCTGCTTTGATCCGGTTGTCTTTCCTACAACTGATTTTCAGATTATAGTATCCCTCCTTGTGCATATATTTTCAGCACCGGGCTGTCTATATGCCATTTGACAAAATGAGATCATCTGGATAAGACTGACAAGAGCTTGAAATATTTTAGAGAAAATGCCTTTATGATACTCCACTAAGTTTTTCTGAAGGTCCTGCATGACTCAGGCAGGCACGCACATGTGTGCATGCACACACACCCCAGCACACACCCGCTACACCCACTCAAACCCAAATATAAAGGAGTGGCTTTTTTTATAATAAGGAGGATACATAAATGTCAACAGAATAGGTAAATAGTGGGCAGTTATAGTGGGCAGTTGAGTAAAGTGACAAAAACTGAGTGGGAAATTACAATGAATAGGTATAGAAGAAGTCTTGATAAAAGAGAAGTGAAGATAAAGAGTTGAAATAGAATGCATACAACATGATTATGGTGAGCTAGAAACTACACAAAAGAGGAAGTGTGCAAAGCATCTGTGCTGTTATGTATCAAATTTCATTGTAATCCAGCTTTGATTCAAATACAGGTATGAAGCACCACAGTAATTTACACAGAAATTGGGACAAAGCTTAGGAAAGAAGACTCTACTACACAATGAATTTTCTGTAACTTACACAGAAGATGAGTAGCATGTTCACTGAAAATGTACATACAGTGTTGAATTAGTCCTTAAAATACAAAATTACTGAGAGAAAATTACTGTTCCTGTTTAAATTAGAATACCTGGTTACACTAAATTGGAAAACACCATCATGTGTGTGGGAATTTGGGGGTGTAGGTGAAGTGAGTTTTTTCCTTGATAATTTGATGGGTGGGTTTTCTTTTTTATACTTAAATACTTTGACTATAACTTCCGTGTCCCATATAAATTAATATTAGAGAAGTAGTATTTCTTTATATTCGTTGTCTGGTCAACAGTACCCCCTTCTATTAAATCAGCAGTATGTTTTCCTCCTTTGGTTTTGCTTATCCTCTGAGAAATATTTTAGTTTTAATGAAAACACAAACATCGCAAAATTAGCATTGCATCCAGTGATCAGTTTTGCTGAGTTCTCAGCTCTTCTGAAACTGTGAATAAAGTTAGCAGTCATCTGCATTTGAGAACAGGTAGATGTGTTCACTGGTTAGTCTTCTCACCTGCCATGATCAACAGATTCCTATAAGGAAACAAATAATTTGCATTCTTATCCATACCAGTGGATTATCTCATGTCTTTAATGGCTTTTCCTGATTTGTCAAAAAAAAACACCCAATTTCTGTTGCCTCCTTTTTTTTTTTTTTTTTAAATTGCATTTTAGTCATTGCTTACATAGTCTGTTTGGTAAGATCAAGCAGCAGTGATATGATCCTCTCTTGGAAGTTCTTTCTAGTTTACTTAATAATCTCTTAAGAGGCTTTGTCTAGGCCAAACGACACTGTGAGCATTGTGCGCAATATTTTTTTGTTGGGTAGGCAAGCAAAATACCTCCCAGCATAAATTCTTAGACTTTGTATTCTACTTTGTACATCTACTTTGATGATATTTTCCTCAGTGCAAACAGGAAAGTGGAAAATGTGTACAATCTCTTCTTCATCATTTGAGATCAAGTATGTATTCCAAATAATATGTATTTGCAAAAGAAAGGGGTCTCATGCTACTCCTTGAGCGGCAACAGACCACGCATTCTGTTGATGTTCCTTGGTTCACTAATCTCTAACATTATAGGTTATACCATTAAACTTTAGATTTGCATTACAGCCAAGTCAGGCCTGTTGAGTGAAGAAAAGGCTATCAATTTTGGCTTGCTTTAATAGGTATTGTGTGGGGGATTTTATTTAAGGCTGTCCACCACCATGCGCTGTAAGATAAAATTCTCATCTGCTTTTAAGCTTTAATTTCTGCAATATGGAGATTGAAATTTTCCATGTTGCTCATATTTCTCTTTGAATATCTTGGGGAAAATGTCAAATCAGCCAAACACTTCTGTTTTAGAGGCTCCAGTGATCCGAATTAACATGTAGCTTAATAAACAGTTGTGTCAGCACAACTGAGGGCATAGAGAATGGTGGTACAGGACAAGCTGTCCAAGGTTATAAAGTTTTGAAAACTTGAACTTCAGAAATGAGTTATTGAAAATGCCGCATCTGTTCTAATTCCAGGATGGAGGACCTTTTAAGAACAAGGAGGACCTTTTAAGAACAACTCACAGGAGTTGTTAGGAAAAAGGAATCAAGTATTGAAATCAAGGAAAAGGAGATAGGAAAAGAAACTATGACAGATTGAGACTAGGTTTTTGTTGAACATGTGTTTTTTTGTAGGACACAGAATTTAAGAAAGACAGGAGTTAGATGCGTGGGGGAAACACTTATGAGAATAATGGTATGAAAAGATGTACAGGAATCACATAGGGTATCAAGGCAATGCTGGGACTTGGAAAATGAAAGATGAAATAGCATCCAGAAAGAAAAGAATGGACAACTAAGATTAAAAAAAAAGCTGTAAGCCAGTGATAAGTGGGCATGACAAAGTCTGTGTGACTAACTTGAGTCTGGTTGTAAAGAAAGTCAGAGTATACTCAGGGCAAGAAAGCAGCAAATTGAAAGAGAAAATGAAGCTGGATCAGAGAATCTAGGAGACTGTGAGAGTCTGGGTATAGACTGTGGGTTGACAAGAGACAGGTGATTTAAGCCTACAGGAGGCAGATAAAAGTCTGGGGGAATGGGCAGGAATGCTCTGTACCGAGCCGCAGCAACAGAACAGATTCTCATTTCTCTCCATTGAAATGTTTCTGGTTCCCATTTCCTAACAGGCTGATCCACAGATAAGATTACAACTGTGTTACATAGTTGACAGTTGTGCCACTTGCCCAAATGGCAAGGACACAGGTAGAAAATTTCCATCCTTAGAGGTCCAAAGCCTTCTGGACATGGTCCTGGGTAGCCATCTCTAGATAGCCCAGCTTGAGCAGGAGATTGGACTAAGTGACCTGCAGAGGTCATTTCAACCTCAGGTAGTCTGTGGAGTCACAGTTCAGTGTCAAGTCAGTGTGAAAGAAGAGCAGGGCCAGGGAGGCAGCTTGCTTTTACTGAACCCTCAGAAATGCCATGTACCCCTCTCTTTCTCTGATCTGCCCATACACAACAAAAATGAAAAAAGTACTGGAATTAAAACTTTGGGGCCATTATTTCTGATCCCATATATACTATATTACTATCAGTTGCACAATTGCATGCTATTTGTTTGTAGTTCCTTGAGACTTCGGAAATCATCACTGGTTTAGCAGAATTTGATTGCCATAATGCAGGAGAAGGATTTGCAAACACAGTGATTCCTGGCATTCGAGAAATACTATGCATACTTTCAGTTTCCCTAATTTTCAAACAAACTGGAAAGAATTCTAAAAATAATATAAGATGTATAATTTATTTAGGGAACGTACTAGTTACCCTGACTTACATATTTCCTGAGAACCATTATTTTTGCAGCTTAGAAAGACTTACTAACATCTGTCTGCAGTCCTCGGTAAAGACTGTATAAACCAGATGCTAATCACACTGCATTTTTGTATAACTGTAAATATGAAAATGAACATTCACAATTTGGTTACTTACCTGTCCAGAATTTGTGAGGACCTTAATCTGTAGAAGAAACAATAATAAATATTTGGATATCTATGTGGGAACAATGCAATATGGGTATATTGACATATAGGCTGGAGATTGGCTTTGCCTGGTCATTTTGGCCACATCCACCATCCCTTTTTGTTCTGGTTCTGACACAGCTTCTACTTTTCTCTGTTCCCTTTCCTCATGGTCCTGAAGCTGCGTTGCAGATTCCCAGAGTAGGAGAAATATGCTGGTCACCACTGGGAATTTTCAGATGTCGTTAAGTATTGTCCGTACAAACAGTTCAGTGATGCAAGGCGTCTCCTTAAAAACAATTTACTTCTTAATCATTAGAATCTTGAGTAGGAAGAAATGAAAGATTATCATGGGAAAATGCCAAAGAATTATGGATGAGCTCTAGGGAGTTGTAAGGACTCATTGTCTGTCATCTGTGCTCATTTTCACACATAACATACAACTGTTAAGTGGTGGCGTGCAGGAGTAAACAATGACACGTTTCAGCAGAGCTGTAGGGAAGTGCAGCTACTTTTAGACCATAACTCTGTGAAAAGAAGGGTGAGGAAAGACAGGACTTCTATCCATATAGACTGACAAGAAGCAAAGCAAAATTTTAGGACGGTTTGCTTTTAAAATCAGATGGTTCTTCATTTCTGTGTTAGAACTGCTTTTTCCTCTGCCATGTTCTACTTTCCTACTCCCCTTTTAGCCTGAAGGAGCTTTTCTTCTCACATATACTGATTCTGCATGCAATGAGTCCAGTTGCGTAAGTGTCCCATGGGCTTGCACAAAGCGTGGTGCCGTGGGGTGCTGTGTACACACAGCTTGGAGTGCTCATCATGCAAACAGCACGCAGGGTGAGCTGCCAAGGCCGGCTTCGATGTGCTGAACCCCATGTAGGGCATCACATTGATGGCTTCAGAAGCACATGCACTCACATTTTTAAATATGTACTGGTGGCCAGAAACTCCAGAATTATTTCAGATATGTATATATATACTTCTGAGTACATATATACAGTATGAATATGTGTGTATTATTCCTCTCAAAAGACCTGAACTATGAGCATAGAATGTGTTTTAAAAATTGTTTTCTGAGAAAATACACAGTAACTGATGGCACTATTGATATAATTCATAAACAGAATAGTTGATTACCTGTTGTGTAACTGAGCCAATGAATATTCATAGTTCCCTTGGTATGAAGCTGGCATATTTCAGCTAATTAACTCTTCTGCTTCGTGCATATGCACACTTTATATGATACCAAAGTATGTTTAATTGAGGTTTGACAGATAATACCAAAGACAGTTTACAAACAAACAAATGAAGTAGATTCCACTGTCATTCCATAAATGGAATGGAATCACTTCATGGCAAATTGTATGAAAATTAACTTTGTCATCCTGTTTCAGAGGGGCTTAAAATTCACACAGGGCATGTTTCAGCTAGAAATTGGCAAGAGAAACATTTCTTTTTAGGCAATATTACTTATTTCAAAAGAACATACAGATTTCTACTTCTAAATGTTGTTGATATTGACATTATCCCCTTTACTGAATACGTTTGAGAATACTGTGCAGCCTTTGAATTAAAGTTTTAAGATATCGTTTTTTCCTTTGAGAATCTTGGATGCAAGCCAAGGTAAACTAAAGATCAGAAGTTGAGCCACTTTCTGAAACAGCTTCTTTTTTAACTTCCTACTGTCTTCAGCTGGGAACACAGATAGGTGCTGGTAAGGAGCACAGCCTGCCCCAGTGTCCTGGGCCCCACCTTCTTCAAAATGAGATGCCTAATAACATGCCCTGAGGCTGTTTTTGGGGTGTCTATTCTTTGAATGTCTTTCTCACCTTGCCTCAATGGTAGGACAGTCAAGTCCATGACTAGGTCTTGATCTAGTACTGAGTTTGACACAGCTGAGGTATGTCCCCAAGCTCAAAACTTGAAGTTTTTGTGGTCTGAAAATTCAGCGGTACCCTAATAACCAGTCAGAAGAAAATGATACAAGTGATATACTCTGCTACTTTTCTTTGATGTAGACTTTGCCTAGTATCTCTTCCAGTCATCTTTATCCCACTCTCCTGGTTCCAGCCAGGACAGAACTGACTTCCCCAAGCAGCCAGCACAGGTGAGCTGACTTGACACAGGCAATTTCTACACACCCTGACATCAATCAAGTCCCTTTAAAAGGGTCTGGTCCAGCAGAGGCTGGGGTTGGTGCAGTTGGTCCTTCTGTTGGTGCTGTGTTAGCCTCTTGTCTGTTGGTAAAGTACTTGGTGTTATCCCTTGGGTGTGTCTGTGTGAATTCTACCATGGACTCTGTTATTGACCTCCTCTCATGGTGCTTGGGTGAGTGGCTTGTAGTGCTCAGTCACTGCCTGGTCTGAACAGGCCACAACAGGCTTTTTTAGCACCCAGTATTGGGGTTTGAAGGGTTTGGATAACAGTAGCTCTGATCCAACCAGTCACAGCTAAAAGATTAACATTTCACTTCAGTGCCCCAATGTTCTTGCATCAATGGGGCAAGTTAATCCACCCACTGTTCTTGAGTTTTTTTCTGCCTATCAAAATGATAGTGTGCTAATTTTCAGTCTTAAATTATATATTCCTCTTTTTCTAGTCTTTCCTACATCTTATAACAATAGCCACCATAATGGTATTTCCCCATGCTTTTCCTTGATCTCTGTTATCACACAGAAGATTTATGCGAGTCCATCAGCTGCAAGAGCATCTTAATGCCTAAATGACTCCTGACTCTTTTTGGAGCCTATCTTTTTTTTTTTTTTCTCTGCTCTGTGACTGCTAACAGCTTCTATTATAAAAATATCTAATTCTGGATTGTGGATTATTTAAGAGTTAGTATGAAACAGACGTTTTTAAGAAAAGTCATTGCTCCAGACCTAGTCCTGGTTATACAAGGCTGCAGTCCATCTGGATAAATCATACTGGCATAGGTTGAAGGGAATAAACTGTATTTGCTCTCAAGCAGGTGGGAAGTTGTGTCCATGTATACAAGCTCTAAGGTATCTACAGCAATATTTATATCAGATTAGGTGTTTTGCAGAAAAACGAGAATATTAAACCACCCAGAAAAAAAATTCCCACACTCTGCACTAGATTAAAAATGTATATATCATCAATGTATATATGGCATCAGAGTTAGGCATCATGGTAGCGTATGCACTTCTCTCATTTGAGGTAAAATAGCTAACTTCTGTTTGCTTAATCAGGTATCAGAAACTCATCAAGACCTAAAAATGTCTAGATCTGGTCTTAGAACTAATGGAGGTGTGGTTTTACTTATTAATCCAAATGATGAAGTTTGGATACATAGTAAATTAAATTTCTGGTGTTGGCCATTAACATTTTATTCAACCTAATGAAAATCAATTCCACTGTTCATTTTTTGAAACTGAATACTTTCTGTGCATTCTCTCTAAACTGCTCTGAAGCAACATAGCACTTTTTATTGTATGAAGCTATCAATAATATAGTCTCTTATAATTGTGAGCAATATAGGTTTTATGCTCTTGATACAATTTATCAATGGAGTGTCCTGAGTTTGGCTAGAATAGAGTTAAATTTTCTTTTTAGCTGCTGGTATAGTGCTGTGGTTTGGATTTAGGATGAGAAAGAAGTTGATTGCACACTGGTATTTTAGTTGTTGTTAAATAGTTAACAACTTTTCAGCCCCTCATATTGACCCGCCAACAGTAGAACATGATCTCTTGGAAAATTAAGGTCTGAACTCCATTTTAATTTCTTTCATGAAGCTATCGACAGGCTGGTTCGTGTTCTGCTTCAGTAACTTCTCATGAAGAAGATAAATTTAAAAATTTATGAGCTTTTTTCCCTTTCATATTTGTTTTTTCTTTCTGTGAAGCTTTAAAAAATGAATTTCATAATGAAATTTTCTCTGTAAAGCTAGAAAGCTGAAGCTAATTATATCTTAACTGCATGCTTATGTTATCATAAATATCTTACTAATAAGTCATAACGGCCAATCATGTCACCTAATATATAAATGTCATTTCACAACAACCTTTAATAGATGCTGAAACAGCAGTATGTCAAATAGTTTTTTGAAAATAGCTATTTTTACAGATGTTAAATTTGTATTGAAACTTTTCCTTTATTGTCAATCATGTTTCAAGGAGCAAAACTAAATTTGCATTCTTAAATGGCCCTGTTTGGGATTTGGGGAAAAAACAGTTTAGCATGTTTTTTTGTGTTTGGTGTGGGTTTTTTTTTTTGTTTCTTTTTTTTTTTGTTTTTTTTTTTTTTTTTGTGATAACAACAGGGGACAATGGTACATGGGAGAATCTTCTAATAGGGTTTTAATGTTTATCACACACACCTCCAATTCCCTTCCACCCTATCCCCCATTTTACCTCGATGCTAGTGAGGTGTTGTTTCTTCTTAAAAAAGGAAAACAAAAATTTTCTTTGTAGCTAGTCGCAAATCAATTTGCACAGTGTCCAAAAACGTTTAATGGAGATATTCAATATCCAGACTGGTCACAGGAAAGCAAGTTGATCTGATGTGGTCTACAGGGTTTACCAGTGTTTGCCATGATAGAGAGTGCGGAAATCAAGAAACAGGTGTCTTCTGTAAAGGCTCTCTTTCCCCTGAAAAGGTAAAACAGCAGAAGTTATGCATTCCAACATTCCTCTATTGCCTGGTAGATGAGCTTCTGCAAATATGTTTACACTAGCACAGAGATGACTCTCCTAGTGACAAGAGTAGCTGTGCCCCAAAGTTGACACTGCCTGCACCATGGAGATGGCAGCAGCTGGCAGGCATTGACACGTAATTCCAGCTAGCCTAAAGCTCTCCACAAGCAACCTGGAATTCCCATTTTGGTTCTGAGTCTTTGAGCCTCACAAGATAGGCTTCTTCTTTTATAATGGAATAATTTTAATTAGTGTAAGCACTGAAATTATCAGATAGCAGTACTGTAATGGCCTCAGCTAATGCAACAGTTTTAATACTGTATTTTTAAATGGGGTAATGAATCTGAATGGCTCATGAAAACATTCCAATAGGCATTTTATAGTATTTCTGTGTAGAAGAAACTAAAGATTTAGAGTAATGAATATATTCCTGTAAGCAGGTGATATTCCAGCTACCCCATGCCTGAAAGACTATTTGGACTACTGTTAGCTTTTAACAGTATGATTCTTAAGCACAAATTTTTATCTACACCAGAACATGATCCACTTTTGTCTAGTTTAATCTAGACCCCCCTGACCTGCTTGCCCAGAAAACTAAGAAAATAGAAGCTCACTTGATAGTCTTGTGACCCATAGTCAGAAATCCGATTGTGGTATCTCTCAGGAGCGCTAACATTCACTTTCAAGAAGCCATGTATTTAGAGGCACCTGCCTAAGCTCCTATTAGAAGGTGAGACCTGAGACAAGTAACTCATAAATAAAACAGATAAGGCTGCTTGTATGCTGCCACTCCAAATTAATTGACTTCAGCAGAAGAAGATGCTTAATGGAGTTATTTCAGCTTAGGGTTTCTCTCACGTAGTCTGGCGGAAACTTCACGGAATTTGTTGGAATTGCAGCAGTGGGCAGAATTATGCATGCTACTTGTTGAGCACTGCACTTTCTGTTTGCGTTATAGACAAACAGTGCAGTCACTAGCTGCTGGTAGTCTGCATTATACTCATTTGTTTTTAGCTTTCCTATATAGCAACAATGAAATATGAATATTTTAGATGGCTAATAAAATATTCCTTTTATGGTAAGTGATATATGTCCAAAGATAACACATTACCGATGGCGTGTCCACTCTCTGACTCAGTGATGTACCTAAAGACCCATCTGCTCACCAAAGGAAGAGTTGTTCCCTGTAGGATAGTAAAACATCAATCAGTAGACCCGGTCCAGAATAAACTGCTTGATTTTGTGGAGGCTAAGATATGCTACAGTGAAAATCAGTTCAAGTATTTATAGAGTAGGGTAATAATGTGAATAAGTGTCAGAACCTAACCATCTAACACTAATTAAAAGTGAGATCATCATGAAATACCTTTTTGCCTTCAGGTGGCTATTTTTCTGTAACCTGTTTGGAAGGTGTTACATGCTAGGAATAAAATGTAAATAAACCAGGCAAAGATATTAGTTTGTGTTACAGCTGCTTTTAACTTTAATAGTTTCCCTGGATCTTAAATAACCTTCCCTGTTCCCTGGATCTTAAATAACCACTGTTATTTTAAAACATGACCTCTTTGATCTGGCAATAACTTAGCCCCTTAAGCTAGAAGGTAAAATGGTCAATTATACTTTAATGCTGTGTTCACAGGAGATGTGGCCTTCCTAATGCAAATTCATGACGTTGATAATGCTTGCTTTAATTTTGCTTTTGCATAAGCACAGTGGCAAGTGATTTGATTTATACATTTTAAATCAAAGTTGAAGTAAGAATATACTTTCTGATCCTCTGACTAAACTTCTAGGACATAGTTTAGGTATTCCTCTCTTCACTCGAGCGATACCTGTAAACTGTCTTGCTTTGCTAATCATTACAGTTTCTGTATATGTTGATATTTAATCTCAAAGTGGTGAAGTATTTTTTCTAGCATGTTCTGGGCAGCAAAGCTCAACATGAATATGTATGTGTGGTTTATGTCCATTAAAAAGACTCCTTGATATTAACCGATGATTGAAGTATTGTGCAAGGCTTCTGGAATCTCAAATTTTACTTCCCATAGAGCAGTAGATGAGCTCAGTCCTGTTCTGAGAATATCAATCTCTTTCATGTTAGCTACTAAATGCCATCTTACATTCACACGTTTTAGCATGTGGATGGATGTGAACAAAACTAACACTGTAGGAGTAGCTGAAGCTAATTATCAAATACTAGATCTGAATGAAGAGTTCAAAATAACACTTTATTTTTATCACAGATACACATGGGTATTTAACGAGGGATGTGTTTCACCTCTGACCTATGTGGAAAATACACAGGAAAAAAGCTATGGAGTGAATTAAAATATTACCTAAAACAATCCATGGTGTGTTGAGAATGTGAGAGCAGTGCGTTTACATTGCATTAAGTACAGTTAAGTCCTTCTGACTTCAGCCCTACAGCAGATATTAAGAGGGAGCTGAAACAAACATTTCCCTGCAGACTGGTGCGGCTATCTGCATTGTGACAAGAAATCTTTCACAAAATTTCAGTCAGGTTTCCTGCCTCTTCCTGCCTGTCTGGGACTTTTTTTCTCACTTCCTACTAATTCAACCATGTGATGTTATTATTCAAAGTTACATCCTGTAAAGAACCCCGAGGTCTCCTTCCTCCTGTGCTGCAGCTCTGGTTCAGGAGAGTTTTTCTCTCAAGCCTCTGTGAGCTACTAGGGGGCTATTTCTCAGTTTTCTCTTTGTTAAAAAACAGTCAAATAGGGCCACTGAGTGTTCTTTGTCATACTCTGTTAAAAGCCTGATGTATTTCTTGATGAGGAACAGAAGAGGCTGATTACACACTTACGAGTCAGTGCCAGAAGATGCCCAACTTGCATCTACCTTTCTACTATGTTAAAGCTTAGAGGTGGGTGAAGATCCATAAAGCTATGTGTGGTGGCTAGGGGACTTACCTTTATAAGCTATGATTATATAGTTATTAAGGCATCTCTGAACAGCAATAGTTGCCTATAAGCTTGGTTCTGCAGATGGGGATGGGAATACTTCACTCTTCCAGTCCTCTGCGGGAACACAGATGGGTCCCACAAAGCAGGAAGGAAACCCTCTGGTCTTTCAGATCCTCTCCAAGGAGACACAATGTGTGTGGGAAGCATCCAGGGCTCTTTAGAGACAACAAAGATAGTATGCCACTGGTAGCAGATTATTTTCTCCCTGACAGAAGAGAGAATTTTTCTGAGAAAAGGGAAAAACCCCTCACTGTGTGAGGTATGTATGTGGGAGTCTAGGCCTGTATACTTTTTGCAGATACTTGTTTTACATTGTGGAAGGTGCTGGCCCTCAAATAGTGATTATGGAAGGATTAAATAGGGTCCATAGGGTAAGGAGTAACAGAACACCTTCAGAAAGTTGCTTCCTTCAGAAAAATGAAGTGGCTGGTGATCTTCAAATACAGATGCTTTCTGCTTCGAAGGACAGTAGTTGTCAAAGCTGCTGAGCACTGGCCAGATCTCTGGACACAAAAAAATAAATATAGGGCTTTGACACTTTTGAAAGTTGATTTGTTTCTAAAATGAAACTGTATTTTTAAATCTACCCTGGAAGAGGACAGAAAGGTTTCCAGGAAATTTTGTGACTAGCCAAGCTTTAGAGAGCTATCGAATCCACCTCAGAATTGGACTGCATCTCCATGTCTGTCTTTAGAGTGATTTCTAGTGTGATTAAGACTTACAATTATATTATAGCTGGAAGGATAAAGCACATCAGTGAAAGCAGAACCAAATTGCAAAGTAACCTGAGGACAATAAGGAAGCCAAGCCACAGGGAATGAGAAAGATATTCACTAGCAAAAATATAAGCTGTTAAGTGCCTTTCAGTTCTGCTTCTCAGAGAAAAATGCACATTCCTATTCTCCTTTTAATCTGGTAGGAACTGAGGCACTAAGCATTGAAATGACATAGGGAAAGGGCAAATGCAAAGAAACATGTTGTAAATGTGGAGCATAAAGGGATGACATTTGCCACGGAAAACTTTCAGAAGTGTGTTGTAAGGCAATTTTGAGTGGTGAAGCTATACAATAATTTTTATTTGCTTTATTTTTGACTGGAACAAAATGGAGCTTTTCAGTATTTCTCCATAAAGGACAGTTCTGGAGGGACGAATAGTAAGTTTAGGTCATTGGAAATAATTTGCATTTCCTTTCACTTGTTTCAAAATGTAATACAGAAATGTAATAAATACACATTTCCCATAAAATTAATTCTTTATCCAGAAAAAAATGCAATAGGACACTTTGGCATTAAAATTCCTCCCCTTCTGTTTTTTTCTCTTGGTAATAATATTCAGCAAAATCAACACAGTTTAGCAAAGTATTTTATTTTTGTCAGAACCATATTTTGTGACAGAAAATGGTTCCTCTAAAATTTTTTCTGACTGGCTCAGTTTCAGAGCCATATATCTAGACTATCCTTCTGCTAATGTAGAATTGTCCCCTGCAGTATATTTTACCAATGCTTTGTCCAGTCTTGCTATAAATGTCTCAGACAATGAGACTCCCACTGAAAGATTACTCCATAGTCTAATAGATCTGTCAGAAAGATTTTTTTGAAACTCAGACTATATTTTCCTTGTCTTAATTTGGGATGTCGCAGAGCAGCTCATGAAATGCAAGTGTAGTAAATCACTTGAACCAGATGGTATTCATCAGGGGGTTCAGAAAGGAATAAAGTGCAAAACAGGGAAGATACTGACAATAAATCATTAAAAATAGCAGCTGTTCCCTTTAAAAGTGAAAATCCAGCCTAATGCCTGTATTTATAATAAAAATTATTCTTTTTTTTTTTAACTAAATAAAAGATCAATTTCAAGAATTACATCCAGATGAGCTTAATCTCGGCTTCCAGGAAATTTACTAGCAACCTGACTATAGTCCAGGTATTAGATGATTATAATTTTATACCAAACCATGGCATCTCCCACAGGGGTAAATAATGGCTCTCTAGTGTGAGAGAAATCTTTGGAAGAAAAACAACTGCAATTGTGGAGGAAATTCCCGTCTAGAAAAATTTATAATCAAATGGCTGTCTCTCCTGGATTTCTTTAGAAAGCTTCAGTTAAGGATTTTCCAAAAGAGGTGTTCATTGG
This sequence comes from Heliornis fulica, assembly GCA_013399135.1. Classification (NCBI taxonomy): domain Eukaryota; kingdom Metazoa; phylum Chordata; class Aves; order Gruiformes; family Heliornithidae; genus Heliornis; species Heliornis fulica. The sequence continues at coordinate 395,271 of VXBZ01008398.1, read as the reverse complement.
GGTTCTCTACAAATACCTGCAAGTAGGGTGCAGAGAGGTGGGGATTTAGTCTCTTCTCCTAGGTAACATGCAATAGGATGAAAGGACTTGGTTTCAAATTGCACCAAGGGAGATTTACATTAGATATCAGGAAGAATTTCTTTATTGAAAGGGTAGTGAAGTGTTGGAGTCACAATCACTGGAGATATTTAAAAGACAGGTAGATGTTGTGCTTGAGGACATGATCCAGAGGTGGACTAGGCAGGGTTAGGCTGTTGCTGGACTAGATGATCTCAAAGGTCTCATTCAACTCAAGTGATTCTATGATTATTGAGTTTGCTGTTACAAAGCTGGATACTGTGAAAGAATGCTTCCAATGCTAACAGAAGCTAATGTCTGGGGAGGCAGCAGGGAAGGAATTTATCACACCAGGAGTCCAAACCTGCAGTAGTTATATCTCTTGATAAGATTTCTATTTTACTTTAAAATGCAATGTGCTTACATTACATTAGGCAAGGTGAAGGAAATGCACCTTGCAAATGGAGCGTGAGCGAGTTAAAATTTGTAATGGTCCCTAGGCCTGGTGGCAATGCTTTCTTCTCTATGGCCTCCAAAAGATTTCTTTATCTCAGCCAGTAACCATAGAAAACTTGGTGCATCTTGCTCCACTTCGAATAAATTTTCTATCAGTGGAATTTAAATAACAAAAAAACCTCTCCCTGTGAAGTTTGTGTGAATTATCTCACAGGTAAGTGAAAATGTAGCATGAAAAGGGCACGTTTCTGTTTTCCTAAGGAGCAGGTATTTGTATTACAAAGCAGGAGCAAGATAAATTGGTCTTCCTGTATTGAAAAGAATTACATTTATTATTATTCAGATCTTATCTCTAATTGTGTTAGAAATTTAGCAGGTAATCCTGGGGCTTGAACCACCTGTTGAGAAAATCTCCGGATTAGTTTCACATGAGCAAGTTACAAGACTGAATAGTGAGCAGAGACAGTGAAAGCAGTCCCAGAAAGAGGAACACATGCTCAGCAAAAAACTGTTGGAAGTTGTGTAAAAAGCCACCAAGGACTGAAAGCTTTAAAATAATTGTTGATACATCTTAATGCTCTGGACAGGGAAAGATAATTGTTTCTTTTCTGCTATGTCCATTTGGATTTCCTCTCTTTGGGTCTCATTCACTATGGCTCCATCCATCCTGTCCTGTTAGATCAGCATCAGGAGGGCCGGCCAGCCAGCAAGGGTACCCACAAAACATTACTTCTAACACTCACTTTGTCTTTTGTAGGCACCACACAATGTAGTCCTGGCTCAGGCTTCTCACATGTGCCACTTACATTTGCAGTAGATAGTGTCTAAGCCCCCATACAAAGCCCACTGGAATCCCTGTGTGGAATCTCTGGGTCTATTTTCTAGAGGTGACCCAGGGGGGTATAACCAAAGGCCAGTTTTTTTCCTATTTCGAGGGCTTGGGGAAGTCGGGACCCTCACAAATACTGACCACACCAAGGGTTTTCCTCAAGCAAATCTGGAAGGCTGCCCTAGAGCCAGCAACAGCACTGTTCATGCAGCAGAAATTTTACCTGTGGTTATTTTGACTTCAAAGGTATCAACAGAAGGAGTGGAAAACTCCATCTGGCATGGAAGGATTGCTATTGAAATTTTGGAAGAGAAGAAAATTCGTGTCAGTTTAACTAGACATTTGTATCCCTGGGTTTTTCTCACTGCAACCTCTGTATTCCACAAAAATATTTTTATTGTTCAAAATACTTACTGAAAGACACACAGCTTTTCTCTGACTGGATAAACCCTTATTTTACAAGTAATTTGGCATAGCACTGCTCTATTTTACATTCACCTCCCCTTCCACAAAATAAAACAGTTAAAGTCTCAGGCAGAAGCACATTTGAGACCCTGTCCCTGGATCACCTTGGTTTAGGATTCCTTCACAAAGGAGCAATCTTAGGCAGTGGACTGAGGCACCCTTCCCCCTACCAGCTGATGCCCAAATGCAAATCTCTTAGTAAAAAATCCAAATTCTGGGCACTGTCCACACAGATCTGAGTGTACTCTGCCTGGATTTAATAGTATTAGCACTGAAATCCACATATGAGGGGACTGGACATGGTAAAGATAATGTGTTCTGCTTCTGAGATTTCTCGATAAGAGGACTAAATCTAAACAACAAAAACCCAAACAATTCCCCAAGCAAAGGCTTCAGTTTGTGTTGCCAAGTATTACAATTCATGAGTCACCTGAAGCAGGTGCACACACAGGTTTCCCTCCAGTCTCAAGGACATACAGTCACTGCAAGGTCAAGAGACAGGATCACAACTATTGCCAGGACTGCAAACTTTACCACAGAACAAAGATACAACCATTGTAATCCAGTTTGATTCTTATTTTTATCTTGTATTTTCCTTCTGGTATTATAATTATATGGCCTTCAGCAGGGTATGTTTGATATTCAGTGGGCTTCCACAGCAGCATCAAAGTGCTGTGTAAACTCTCTGAAAGCTCTCTTTGGAAGACTGTGAAGCCACTCACTCAAAAACTTCAAGATCAGCTTAGAAAACATGATTTCTTGAAATATAATACATTTGTTTTTCTTTTCGTTCCTCTCCCTTTGAGGTTTAGATGTTTACAGAATAATCACTACAGTGTGAGTGCATGAGCATTGACTTAGCATTGCTGTTCAGGCTGTAAGAAGAGCTGTAGATATTTAGAATTTACCATAAAATGCCTTTTGTTCCCTCTAATGAGTTTTTGCATTAAGTACACTTCGCTTCTCGGAGGTGCTATCTGGAATTACTACCAAGCTATTGTGGAAAGAGGTGGATCAGTTTTTTGGGGCACAAAATGGGTTCTTCCTGGTGACTAGATCCGTAGTAGGCTGTTGAAGAGGATATGTAGTCATGCTGTTATTTGAGTTCTTCATATTGGGTTGTGTCACTGCCCCAATAATTAGCAGAATTTTAATGTGCTACTTTGCTGACACCATGATATAAGGCCTTGTCGTTTTGTGTCTTTTGAAGATTGATCCCAAAGGTGTCCCATTGTTTCCTTCCAGGGAAGGAAGTATTGCCTTACTGTTGTTGGCTTGGACTATTGTGGTAATGAGCTCCCAGCGTAGTAAGGCTCGCCCCCACATTTCCCAACGTAGGACAGTGTCTTGGTCCCAAAATTCTGCATGGTTTAAGGTACAATACACAAATATGGTGAAGACGTCACCATTTTCAGAGACACGGAAAAAAATTTTGGTTAAGAAAAAAAAAGACTTCCAGTACAGGGATTATATCATGTGAAAGAAAAACACTGTGCTTTTTCTCTCCTTTTTGTAGATAAAACATTAGTGGATAAAATAGGGGATCATATTCCTCTTTTGAAAAACTTACTACTTAGAGATTTGAAGAAAAATCAATGTGACATTTGAATACACTTTGAAGTTCTTTCACAGCTTGAAACTTCACAACTTTTGTCTCTCCTTTTTTTTATCAAGCGTATTCATTACATTTCCATATAAAGCAGCCTGCTTGTTAAATACCATCTCTCTTCCTCTTGCTCTTTTCCTCTTGCTCGCTCTCATTTTTTTCCATTTCCCCCCTCACACCACTTTGCTCTCCAGGAGGATTGAACACTTTCTCTCAAAGGTAGCAACATACCATTCAATTAAAGCTCCAGCCTTTGTGAGGAGAGATAATAACTTTGATCGCTGCATTTGTATAATTAAGGGACAGGCCTCCGGTTTAAAGGGGCTCCTCGTTCGCCTTTGAAACGGCGAGAGCATGATGAGTTTTTTGCGGCACTGGCGCAGTAGGAAAGTCCCGATCTCTTTTGGTGTCACATCTATCTGTGTCCCTCAGCCTGCTCGTCCCCTGTCCCAGGGACGACGATTAGGCAGCCCCCCCGCTGGCTACAGATGGAGTGAAGCGGAGCGATAAGGCGAGCTGCCTTTCTCCCCTGCCTCAGATTGGCAGAGGGAGAGCTCTTCTTCACAGTCAGCCCAAGTGTAAGCCGTTTAAACAAGCGTGCAGGAAATATTGGGGTAATTACCAAGCACAGGGAGGGGGTCTCCAGCTATCAGCAGCATTGAGAATGGATTCGAAAACTCGCTCAGCAGATTAATTGATCCTTTTTCTGCAGCTGGTCTTTTGAAATAATTCTTGCAGCAGCTCATAGCTGAAAGTTGGGAGAGTGCGGTGTGGCGCAGAGAGGCATCCTCGCCCACAGCCGTGCGTATTTACTAGTTCTGCATCAGACTTTCTTCTCTGCCAAAGCATTAAGAATTTTAGCTATAATTCATGCTTGGTAAATTTGTTTTCTGTAATAAGATCAAGCCCACAAAGGGAGAATAAAAAGCAGTGCCGCCTGCGCTTCCTTAGTGGCGGTGACGGTGGCTCTGTGCTCTGATCACAAGAAGCTGCTCCGAGGTGCTCCTGCCTGCTACTTAATTCAGTTTACTTAGAAGAGAGTTTGCTGCAGTTTTAATTTTCAGTTTTGCACCAGCAAAGCGCGTCGCCAGCTCAGTGGTGACCTGCGGGCCCCCACGGAGAGCAGACAGGCTCCTCTCTGTTCCGGCAGGCCGCTCAAGTGGAATGTAAGCCAAGTGGCAGTTTTGTTGCTGCGGGGATAAGGACCAGCCGCTCAGTCTCCTCCTCCCCTGCCCTCAGTCTTTCCAGCTGGTGGAGGAGGGAAACTGGCAGCGAAGACCTTGATGCTTCCCACATTTGCCTGGTGAGGGATGCAATGACCAGAGGGAAATGGCGCACAACTTGTTCATAGCGGTGCATTCGGGTCTCTATAGTTGTGTTTGAGCATTAGTGTGCATTTTCTGTGTAAAGTAGAGAAGTACAGGAGAGGAAGGAGCATTTTCAAGACCTGTGTTATGTTGCTTTCCTGCCTGACTAATATCCATAGCCCATTCAAGGAAAATAAAATACTGTGAATTAGAATCTGTGCCGCAGAGAGGATTTCAGACCCCTTTATTAGCTCTGTCCCAGTAACTTGAGATGAAGTGAGTGACAAAAATTTCCTGATCTAATTTTGAATACCTATATTTGAACAGAATGATCTAGTATCTTGGCAGTTTCTGTCAGGACACCTATCAATTCAGGCTGCATTTAGTCAGCACACAAAGTATATTGCTATCCAACTAAAAATCAGTGAACAGAGCAATTAAAATCCATTTCTGTTATAGTTGCCAGCTTCTACATACAAGACTAAAAGGATGTTGTCAGAAGTCTCTTAAAGCAAAAAACTTTAAAGCTGCTGTCTGTTTTCCCATCTCTCTTTTTTTCTGCCTTCTCCAATATTATTGGTACATCTGCGAGCCTAATATCCCTCATACCCAAAATATCAAGGGCCAGGATTTTGCAATTAAATTACAAACATTCATGTGAAGGGAGTTTTGTGGTGATATTGTGTGAGTTCAAAAGACCAAAGTTTTACATGATTCATGACCAGACAGACGTCTGTTCTGCCACAAACATGTGTGTATCTCTTTTACAGGCAGCCACACAGACATCCCCATAGAAGGTCAGTGAGTGCTTGCATACTTTGGATCGCACTAATGCTTTTCAGTAACCCTTATTTCTTGTTTCAAATAGAGTGTAAGCAGATGGATTTGACAAAGTCACTTGGTTTACTGTGACTACATGCATATACAACTCTATCTTCTTGTCCTGTAAAATGGTGGTAAACCTGTCTGGCTGATTTCACAGTGTCCCACACAAGTATTCCCACACGTTTTGACTCCTAACCTTGCCTGGAGTGACAAAGTAGAAAGAACCCCAAATCTTACTTGGCAATACTGAATTTCACCTGTCTTTGCACTACCGTACAAACCTGAAAGGTTCAGCCTCAAACCCTGTTTGAGGCTGAACCTTTCAGGTTTGTAGCCTCAGAAGTGAGGCTTCATTTTGCGTCCTCGTTTACCCTTATTCCCAGGGATTGTGGTGCCTACAGAGACAGAAATGACAGGATACCTTTTTTTCCTGCAAAAAGCAAGTATCTGCTTGGACAGAGGGATGAGGACTTCTCAGCTGCTCAAGGTTGCTTGGAAGGTAACAGCAGTCAAAGGACCTGACTCCCCAAGGCTGCCACAGACCAGGAAACCACAGGGAAGTCTCCTTAAATAGGCCAACCCCTAGTTTTGTAGACACATTTGCAACAGGCCAGTATGGAAAATTACTTTAATTGCATGTTGTTTAAAACCCACATCTCTGTTACCGTGAAGATAACTGTTTGCAAGGAAATACATTCCTAGACCCCAGAAAGGGAGCAGTGGTATTGCTGTGCTGAGCGCTTTGAATGCACCAGTATTGACAGTGTTGCACAAGTGGGAACCACTTCTGTTTTGAAAAGAGCATAGCATGTCTGTAGCTTGCACTCTGTTGTAACATATGTGAAAATAATATCCTACTGTAAGTGTATATAGCATAAAGGAAACCTTCTGTACAGTGCACCTTCTTGAAATTAATCTATAGCTCCTGAAATGTACCCATTCTGAGAAGAAACAAGGCTTGAAACCACTCCAAAGAACCATGTTGACACCACAGCTGTTGTTTTTAATACCCTACTGTGCAGGGTAGCATCCTGAAAGAGACTAAAAGCCGCTGTCCATCTACTCATGCCAGATCCAAAGCAGGTGGCTGTTAGAGCTGTCTTTTTCCTGTTGCCAGGCTTTCTTTTGGGGATCCATCATAGAGCCAAGAGTGGTCTCCAGTGGGACATGCACCAATTGTTCACTCTATTTATATTTAGCTAATTAAGTGATAATCCTAAAGTATCAGAGCACATATGAAATAATAATAGTTATTACTCACAAAGCACAGAGTGAATTATTTGTTTGGTTTGTTTGTTTGTGCCTAAAGATAATACACCTGCCTCACCAAAGGATGTAAAACTGCTGATCAAGTGTTTCTCAGTTCATCCTGGGATGTTATTCTGCTGTCAAAAATGGAATTGTAGAAAGGATGACTTTGGCCTACAAGAAAAAAAAAATAATCAGAGTTTTGGTTTCAGAGAAGTCATATATCACAAATGGGCTGGACTCAGCTGTGACACTGATTTTTTAAGTTCCCTGTCAATGTTAAGTGTTGGACTGGCCATAAATCCTGGTCACAGGAGAGGTTTGGAGATGAGTGGGTCAGCTTTAACGGCTCAGCATCTCTGGAGATGTGTGATGATCTCATGGATGCTCCAGAGGTGTTTTCAGGAGGCAAAACAGGAAGATGTGGCCCACCATGGACCTTTCCCTAACCTGTTGTACAATCTGATCTCCTGCACATAAACATGTTTTGCTGTGATGGAGTCTGCATGGAGTGGGTTGATCTTTGTGCTCAGACCTTTCATACTGTCAGGCCAGGTTAAATAAAATGAGGCTCTTAGTACATCTTGAGTAGGCAAAACAAGTATAAAATGTAGGACACACCTAACTTACATTCTCAAGCTATTTTGTATAACCAACAGGATTTAAAGGTGCTGCCTTTTAACGTTCAGCAAAACTTTGATAGTGCTGTAGTGTCCTGGTTTGTTTCTGGGGTTAAATAAGCATAGTACAAGATTCCCAACACTGACAATAGTGGGATCACCAGCTGGAAGTGGTGTAAAAGGCTTTTTAACTGGAATGGTGCATCCACAAGGATGGCTGAGTAAAGATATCTCAGGGGCCTATTAAATCATATGGGGAATATAGACTGTAAATAGGGATCAGCTCTTCACTGAGTCTTTCAGCAACTGTGCAAATTCATTGGAGAGAGATTTGTCAAGGGCTGTTAAGTACAAAGGCTCTGAACCACAGAGTAGCCTATGGCAATATCACTGCATGCTTCTTTCTCTGTATATTATTTATAGAATCATACAATCACAGACTGGCTTGGGTTGGAAGGGACCTCAAAGATCATTTAGTTCCAACTCTCCTGCCATGGGCAGGGACACCCTCCACTAGCCCAGGTTGCCCAAAGCCCCATCCAACCTGGCCTCGAACACTGCCAAGGAGGGGGCAGCCACAGGTTGCTCTGGGCAACCTGTGCCAGGGCCTCACAACCCTCTTCATAAATAATTTCTTCATAATATCTAACCTAAATCTGCCCTCTTTTAGTTTTAACCCATTACTCCTTGTCCTATCACTCTGTGCCCTTGTAAACAGTCCCTCTCCATCTTTCCTGTAGAACCCCTTTAGGTACTAGAAGGTTGCTGTTAGGTCTTCTGGGACTCTTCTCCAGGCTGAACAAGCCCAACTCTCTCAACCTGTCTTTTCAGTAGACGTCCTTCAGCCCTCTGATCTTCTTTGTGGCCTTCATCTGACTTGGTCCAACAGCAATATATCTTTCCTGTACTGGAGACCCCAGAGCTGGATGCAATACTCCAAGTGGGATCTCATGAGAGCAGAGTAGAATCACCTCTCTCATTCTGTGGTCATGTTTCTTTTGATGCAGCCCAGGATACATTTGGTTTTCTGGTCTGCAAGCACATATTGCCAGGTCATGCTGAACTTTATGTCAATCAACAACTTTATGTCCAAGTCCTTCTCCTCAGGGCTGCTTGCTCTCAATCCATCCTCTTCCCAGCCTGTAGTTCTGCTTGGGATTGTGCTGACCCATCTGCAGGACCTTGCACGTGGCATTGTACTTCTTACAATTCACATGGGCTCAGCTCTCAAGTCTGTCAAGATCCCTCTGGATGGCATCCCTTTCATCCAGTGTGTCAACTGCACCACACAGCTTGGTGTCATCAGCAGACTTGCTGAAGGTGCACTCAATCCTAATGTCCTTGTCTCAAACAAAGATGTAAAACAGTGCTGGTCTCAGCATTGAGACTTGCAGAACACCGCTCATCACTGGTCTCGATTTGGACATTGAGCCATTGACCACAACTCTTTGAGTACGACATCCAGCCAATTCCTTATACACCAAGGGGTTGGTGTATAAGGACAGTTGAACCCCTTGGTTCAACTGTCAAATTCATATGTCTCCAATTTAGAGACAAGGATTTGGCTGCTGTCTAGGATGGGGTCTCACAACTTTTATCTGACCCAGGACAGTTGTTCCTGTGTTGAGATGTTTTATTTTTATTCCTCTCTCGTGTTTTTTTTTTAGAATACTTTGTGATTGGAGTTGGGAAGTTTGGCTGTGTGAAAGTGCTCTTGCAGGAAAACTAGCTCCTGCAGCAATACAAATGTAGTGGGCTTTAGTTTTAAATTATGAATTATTGCAATTCCTTTGATTTATATTAAATATTTTAATTAAAAATAAGAGGAATAAGAGGAAGAAGTTACTTTTCTTTTTGATGACATGTGATGAATTCAAATTGGAGGATTCCTTGTTTTTAAAAAAGAACAGCTAAAGCTATAGAGCCACTTAATTGCATTGTTTTCCCAATCTCTTTTTCCTTTTATTTCTAAATAATTTATCACTTGAAATTACACTGCAAAACCCAAAGGCAACTTTTCTCAAGCCAATTGGAGCAACCACTTATGCTTGTTAGTGCTTTTAATAAATGGCCATAGAAAATAACCAACCCTGTATGCATGGCAAGTATTTTAGAGCTAAGAAACATCTTATTAACAAGAATATAGAATGTTCTAGAAGAAGGATGGGTGAACTGAGCAGAATCAAGTCTGTTGGTCTTCTAACATGGGATGTGTATCTCACTGGTAGGTCAGGAAGTTGGGGCTATATTGTGTAAATATAAAAAATAAAAATGTTTTCAGCATTGGGACCTTATCTAACAAACAGTGCAGGAGTTAAGAAAGAATAGCAGGCTTCATTTTGACATAATAAGGTTGAATAAAAATGTGAAACAGTTTTTATGGCATCAAAGGTTTTAAAAGAAAATGGGAAAAGAAGAAGATGAGGGAATAATATAGCTGAAGAAAAAAAAAAAAAAACAAAACCAAAAGAAGCAAAAGAAATCAATATAGTAATCAGAAAGAAAAACCTCCACAATTTTTCAGGGAGATTCTTTTTTTCTTTTAAAGTTAACTTAAAAAGAGTGATATGCACCTTTCAAATCTGTACTGGGTCATTTTTTCAGTTATTGTAGTCTTTGCCTTTGGCATCATGCAATGCAAACCTGTTACTTGAGATTCAATGATTTGTTTAAAAGGGCACTCTCAGCTTTGTGGGCTTTTTGCAGTGATTCATAAAAAAAAAAAAAAAGTTTTTTTACACAATCCTGGAAGAGAAGGCCTGCTTCTTTAATATAATGACTAGTACTTTTGCCCTCATTTGTGTTTGAAAAGCTGCTGCCCATCCTGCTCCTTTCTGCTTTCACCCTTGCCTCTTCTTAGATCACCTCCAGCTTTAATTTCAAGTGTCTATGAGAGATGTTTCAGGTAAGCACTGCTTTCCCATGGACTGCTGGCTAGCTGCTGACACAAAAAAAAAAAAAAAAAAAAAAAAAAAAAGGATAAGATAAGGAAAAGGGCAAGACTAAGACTCTTTTGAACAAATGTTCCTGTTACTTGTAGTTGCCTTGAGGGTTATTTGTAACAGTAGCTCACAAACATTTTTAGATGTTAAGTCATTACCAGTGTACTCAAATTACTACATTTGATCACACCTCTTGATGTGGAAGCTCTGTTCCTGTGTTGTACATGCTGGTAAATTGCAGACAATCCTGCTGCAAAATAGTGGGATACAGGTAGGACAGCCATCACTTAATACTCTGATGTGAAGTCCACAGCCCCTGCTGGGTAGCGTTTTACTTCCAGAGAAGCCACACTGAATTTTTCTATTGACAGAAATGGGCAGTAGGTTTTCACATCATCTTTTCTGCAGGAAAATTTTGCAAAGGTGGAATCAGAGTTATGACAGAGCATCCCTTCTCTTCAGCATTTAAATGTAAACAAGTCCTTTTGTTTCTACTCAAGACCACTAATTTGAAATTTCAGATTTTTGGAAGCCATTGGACTCACCTGGCTCACAGACACTGAGATCATATTTCTACTTAGTTTAAATGGCCAAAATGATGAGTGAATGCAGTTTGACAGGGGAAAGCAATGAAGGCTATGGGAAGGAAGTTATCTGACTTCATGTTCAAATCTCCTGGTCTTGTATTTGATCTCTGTGAGCTGGACCTTTCAGTCGTCATCATTGTGGCACATCTCACTCAATCCAAAATAAGTTCAAACAAGACACATTTGCTTTATCTGCAGCTCTAAAACCTAAAGATACGTTAGCCTGGACATGTCAGAAAATATTCTATTGCTTTATAAAACCTACCTCACAGAGAAGAGTGTGAGGAGGCAGCTCTGCAATCCCTGTGCCCCTGCTTTTATTTAGCAAAGAGCCAGACAGCCCACAATGCCTGCTTTGGGCCAGACACGAGAGGGATCAAGCCAGCAAGGCATGTAGTTAGGGCCTAAAAAGGCATCAGGGTAAATGCTAATCTTCTCATGAAAAAGTAAGATGAAGACAATTAAATAGACTGAACAGTACTTCCTTTCCACCAAGTATTTAAATCAGTTGGGATCCTGATGAGCTGCTAAAGAGCTTAGCCTGCCCAGTTTATGCTTTTTATTCAACACTTGCACCTTTATGTAGAGTTAATAATTTCCTAATAAATAGTGAATTAAACCACATTATACCTGTCATACAGTTGCACACACCTAGAGATACTATTACATGGAAATGACTGTGTATTCTCCATTTTGGGAAGAAAATGGTGTGTGCCAGATTAATGAGGTTATGAGCAAGTGAGCAGAATAAACCAGTAAAATGTAATTAAGCCATTTAGCACTCCATAAAAACAGAAACACATAAAAAAGTAATGCAAACCACAGGGTGCAATTAGTTACCAGCCCCAGTATGTTAGTAGGACTTAAAGGGGCACTCATTATTTTTCTTTTCCACTTTCAAGGCAAAAAATATTCAAATCACTTTGAGCTTTTAAAGTTGTCTGTTCACTGGGGTTTATTTCACTTTTTCCAGCTTCAGACACCCCCCTTTCTTCTGCAATTGATACTGTCCTCCCTTACATAACAGGAGATGTAAACTAATCGGGATGCAAACACACCAACCAAAATTGGTAGCCTGTGACATAATTTGGGGGTTTTTGCTTCTGCAAAACTCACTTCATCCAGGATGCCTGGACAACCAAACCCTAGGATGTGCTGCACTGCATCTAAAGACCGTGATTTAATATGCGTTTGGTTTTGGACTGAAAGAGACTCTCAGAGATAATCCACAACAGCTGCAGTTCAGCAAAGATATTTTGATTGCAGAGAACAGACATTTCAAATAGCTGTTGTCTACCAAAGGTTGTAAAAGTAGATTCTGAATACCACCATGTAAGAGGAAAGGGATCAAAGGGAGAGATTGCTTAACACACTGGCAGGATGTCTTAGATTCCCTCTAGTGGCTGATATTCTAGAATTTAAAAAAAAAATTACTATTGCTAGAGCTAATACAAATATACTCCCTCATTTAGCTGAAGTGGTAGATGTTCAGACCATGCAGGTGATACCTGTGGGGAATGATGGTAAGGTGCAGGAAAAGAGGTGGGAGGGAGGAACTAATGTGTTAGCAGAGAACTGCATCCAGGAGGGAACTTCTGGGAGTGACATAGGATGTGATGTGCCAGCAGTGGCTTGATGTGACAGGTCAATGGCTCACATCCTACAGAAGATTGAATGCAGTGATGGTCTCAGGATTTACATTCATCATGATAACAGATTTTAGCAGTGAACTTCATTAAATCCCCAAAACTTGTTTGGTAAGTTTGAGGAATTCAAACACAAGGAGGAGAGTTGCAAGTTTCTGGGACAGAAACCACAAAAAAAGCCAACCAGAAAACTATCCCAATGTGAAGAAAAAGTAGTAAAAGTCCAGAATGCAACACCAAGTGCTTATGAATAACATGAAAATAAAAGAGAAACTGTAAGCAGAAACAAGGTGCTGAAGGCTGAGTGAAAAAAGTAATACATGGGCATGCATAGGCAAGACCAGAAATAGTAAAGAAGAAATTGAATTACAACTAGTGACAGGATATAAGGAGCAATATGAAGTTTCTATACATACAGTTCTTTCATAGGTGACAAAGGAAAATAACCTCTTGCCCACTGGAGGAAGGAACATAAACTTTGAGGTTTGTTTTTTTGTTTTAATCTTTAAAAAGGATGAAATTGTGATTGCTGGTCTTGCATAATTAACAGCAGCTAATAAGAAGAAAAGAACCCTGGCCAAATAGTCAAAGATCTGGTCAAATAATGCTTAGGTACATGCAGTGTGTTGCAGTCGTTAGGTCTGTTGAAATATACTCTTGGAGTATTTAGGAGAATAGGATGAGCAGTTGCTGAGTAGTGATTAATACTGTGAAAGGAAGTATCAGTTCCAGAAGTCTGTGGGATGACAGACATGATGCTTACCTTTAAAGAGTGGGGAATGAGGAATGGAGGAGAAAAAAATTCAAGACCAACAGGCTGAATTTCTGTACCTTAAGAGAGTGGAAAGATCTTTCCAGCGCTGCAAAACTGCAGTGATAAGAGACAGAAAACATGGATTTGTCAGGGGCAATTCATGTTAAAACAATGTCTTGTTGACTGGCATTGCATTTCCAGTGGGTACCACAGAGATATGTCTATCACAGTGAGCTGTTTGGCCCATTCCCACGTGTCATTCTTGTAAGCCATCTGAGCAAGTATGGCCCAGGTGAAACTGCAGTCAGGGTGACACTCAACTGAAACCAGTAGCATGATGCTCAAAGACCAGTGCAAAGGGCTGTATTTAGGATGGATAGTGGAAACTGTGGACGAACAGGCTGATCAGTTACATGCCGTCTTATGACCCTACCGGTGCAACCTGCTTTAGGGAACCTTCTTTGCCCAGGGGGTTGGACTCAATGTTCTCTGGAGGTCCCTTCCAACCCCTACAATTCTGTGATTCTGTGCACTGGATCTTATATCCTGCCTGCTGGGGATTGTGCATTGAATGTGAGTCACCAGGGCAATACTGCTGTAGCATCACAGAAATCTGGTGCATGCAGTTTTTAAAGTCTTAACCTCTTAGTGTTACATAAATCTGTAGTTCGGTATTTGTTGTGAGTCACTTGTGCAGAGAAAGAGGACAGCAAGGAGAATGGTGGTCTTCTAAAGTCCCCAAACTTTATTTAAGGAATAGATATATTCCAAACTTTAGACTGTTATGACTTTTTGAATCTGTGGTTTCAACTTCTCATTCATAAATTACATTTTAGACTGTGAGGATTGTAAAGATAATTTTTAATTTAATAGTCCAACCTCATACGCAATACAGTGAGTTAATTTTATTCTTACTTAACTAAAGAAACTCTTTTAGAGTAACCTCAAGGTCTGATGTAACATTTCCATATTTGAGAGTCTAGTGCAGCAATTTTTGAATCGTTTCATGATTAGGGGAAATGTCAATTTAAACTCTACTCTGTTTCTGACTTTTACCTCTAGTCCTGAATATTGTTATTTTATTATCAAATTTTTCTTTCTATTACTTAAAGACTGATCAAGTTACCCCTTTACCTCTTTGACAGACTAGCTACATGGCTGTCCTGGAGTTTAACAGCTTGCTTTCCAATCCTGTAATGATCCTCACTGATTTTCTCTAAAACCTCTCCAATTTATCAACATCCCTGATGAATCATGGACACCATATTTCCACATAAAATTCAAAATATGAAGCACCAGTGCCAAATCCAGACTTAATATAATTCCCTTCTGCTTGCCTACAGACTGGTTGCATACAGAAACTCTCCTGTTTATTCTTTCAGGACCTGTATAGTCTCTTTTGAATGCAGCATCGTGCTAGATGTTTACATATCATTGGTCATCCACTATGCTGATCACCCTAAATGCTCTTTAGAGTCCCTGAAGTAAACTCTCCTTGTCCTATAAGTGTGGCTTATGCATTGCATTCCTGGATGTATTTCTTTACATTTGTCTGTGTTATGGCTCTTAGTGTTTGCTCATTTGTCTAACCAAGCAGGTGATTTTTTTCTGTATCAGCTATTTTTTCTGTTTACCGCTCCCTCATTCCTAGGCATCATCAGTAGCAAAGAAGATGAGTTTCTCTGGTCTTCCAGATCATTCATAAACCTGCTAAACACACAAGGGTCAAAACCTGATCACTGTGGGGTTCTGATAAAAACTCTGTCAGTGATAATTCTCTGATTAGGATCTGTTGAAATGTCCTGCATTGTTTTTCCATTGCTCTTAAGTTCTTGATAAAAATCGCACACCAGCGATTTTGAGAGGGTACCCACCAGTCTTCAGACAACACTGAGTGAAGTCATGCTAAGGACCTTGCAGTCAAAAGCAAAAATCATACAGCACATGAGAATTACTGTTTGTTGGGGGAGGGTTCAGTAGTTACAGTTTAGTATTGTGGTGCAGCCCTACATAGTTCATCTCTGACCAGCTTCTGTGGAGATCAATGTGATATTTGAGTGAATTAATGCAGATAAGTGTTTTCAACTCAATAGCTGTAAAATCATGATAGACACCTTAATATTACTACATTGGCTCTCTAGAATATCCTGCAGTGGCTTTTTTGTGGGTTGTTGTTTTTTTTTAAAAAAAAATCAATTTACTTATATTCACTACCCAAGATAAATGAATCTGTCTTATGTACTTCTTGTGCCTTCTTGTCTGTTAGAACTCCAGGTATTATCCTCAAATAGAAAATATATTTATAATAGTCATCAAAATCCCACTTTTATTTCAGTGGTTTTCATTGTATAGTTTTCCTTGATCTCTTTATGGAACTTTAAAATTGAAATATTTAATTATACTGGATTAATCTACATGTGCTGATTTTTATTATATATATAAAATATCACCATACACACAGTTATTATTGATATAACAGAATTCTGCGAGGAGAAGAATCACTAATATTCCCACTTTGCAGACTGACCCATTTCTCACTGATGACTGAAGAGTTAAGGGCCATTAAGTTAACAAATATTTACAACTTTGAGCATCAGAATGTAGACAATTGCATTTATATTTCACTTTTGCACAAAGTTCTGAGTTTTGGAAAACCACTGAGCATTTTCAATTTCTTCTGAGTGCCTGCAAGGGCCTGTAGAAGTGCATGCTGGCATCTTAAGACACTGATAAGGACAATAAGGAGAGCAGCAGCAGGAAGCGAGCCCCCTTTTTTTTTTTTTAAATTCTATCGTATATAACATGCTTGGCACACAAAATACAGCATAGTGAGGTAATGGCTGCCCTGGGTGAGCAAGCTCCAGAGCAGGAGGCACTACCCTGGCTGCTCTGTGACTAGAGCAGTCATACTGTTTCTAGGACCTGAGCCAGCAGCTCTCCATGGCTCCGCTTGGTCTGTGCTGTGAGAAGCCAACCCGGGGGTCTCAGAGCCACAGACAGCGTTTGCAAGATTATTCCTTGACTACTTGTGCATTATTCTGTATCTCCGTTAAACCGTGTCCCCTTGAGGCTGCAGGCAGTGTGAGGGTACCTTTATCAGGTGCCATACGAGCAGGGAGATGGGGGGTGGCTACCCCCTGCCTAGCAGCGGTCTGCGTATTTCTCTGGCCAGGCGCAGTCACATAATGGCACAGCTCATGTTCCGGATGAAGGCGATGGGAGAGCATGCTGAGAAAAATAATTGAAAACGAAGCCGCATTTAAAAGTAATCAAATTACTCCTTGGGATTAAATTTTTAGAGCCAAAATTCAGCCCTCCTTATTCTACGGTGGTGCCTTGCCAGGATCACATAGCTTGGCCCCGTGCCTGGGGAGAGTTTACTACTTTTCTGAGTAAATAGAACATATGAAGCCAGATCCTCGTTGCTTTTATGCCTAAGTAAATGTATCACTTTTTCAGTGGAGTCCTGCCTGGATTATACATATGTCCATGAAACAAAACAGAAAGAGAATGGCTCCACAGCTGAAAGATAAGAAGGCATGATTACCTGGGGCCTGATTACTTCTTCAGGGAACCTGGATCTGCTTTGTCAGCTATGAGGGGGACAGTGACCGTTTGGACAAAGAGTGTAATTCTACTGTGGCACCAAAGAAATATAAAATCCCACTGTTCAAGGACTCTACTCTTAATAGCATTGGGGGTTTTATCCCAAAGTACTTGCCTTACTGCCTTTTGCTGTCTTACCAGTGAGAGCAGTTACTGAAACACAAGATGAGGAGGAGGAGAAGCAAGATGATGTTCAGAGGCTATGGCATGTCTCTCATCCACCAGTCCACTGTAATTCCTAAGAGTCCAGTTATAGATCTGTCAGGTTTTGGTGCTCAGAAAAATTAAATCTGCTACTAAGCTGCACTGCCTAGGAGAAAAATCCAAAAGGAGCAAACTGATGGAGGTAGTAACCATGAATAAGATTTTTTGTATCTTATATCTTTAATAGGCAGCTCACTGGACGTGGACTCTTTCCTCTTTTACAACACCTCTACAAGGTGGATGAGTATGTTGTAATGGCACTTTTCTCCCTTAAGTGAGGAGACCTGATTTCCTGCTCACAGCCCTGACACCTGCATGAAGCAGCACCTTGCCTGTACCCATTGCACCATGCACACCCAGCTAGGCAAGAGCTAATAATGTGATACAGATTATTGCAATGAAGTGTCTTGGCACGAGAGCTTGGGTATCTTACGTTCTCGCAGGGAGATGCTCTTCAAGAAAGTGTATGTTCTGTGTGTATAGATATATGTATGTACACATATTACTGTGGATGTTTAAGCATAGCACAAATTAATAGTTTGAGTTAAGCAAACAGAAGGAAAACTGTTGAGGGCAGTGGCAAGCATCCTTAAAACTAACTGTGACAAATACACCAGCCTAAGCTCTGCACTGAGGTGTTGCATTATAACATATGTATCTGTCTCACCAGTTTGTTAGGCTGAGCCCATCAGCATGTTATTTGAAGACTTTTGTGTCATATATCCTGCACTGTGCTCTGACAGTATCTAGGCACTACAGAATGAGTTAAGAATGGACTGACACTTCCAAGACAGTCCCTTGCTGTTAGTTTAGCACTGTTTCATGTGAAAAATATCTTCAGAATGGCTGTTTCTCTCTCAGATAACAGACCTGTCTACCCTCACGAGAGACAGCTTCATCCCTTCCACTTCAGAAAACAGAGGGTATCATTAAAATGTTGACATTCACCAAACATTTGTTAAATTCACCATAGTATTTCCTCTTCTCTGTATAGGAATAACACGCAGAAAAAAAGAAAGCAATAAAGGTAAATACCAAGGTCTGGTAAATGTCAAGGTTTTAATGGAACCCACGCTGTGGAAGATCTCATAACTAACCATTTGCTTAAGAAAAATGTCATCACTTCTTTACTGTTCTGATTCTTGAAAATTGGTAGACAGGTTTTACTAAAATTAGATTTCTGGTGCCCTAAGGTGAGAGTCGCCGCATCTGTGGTCTCATTAGAGGACTTCTCTTTCTCCACAAACACATCTATCAGAAGTGGTAGGAAAGAATTCAAGTAAGGAAATTCGATGTGCTGGCTTCTTTGGGAACTTGGTTCAATATTCACTGAAATCAGTGGGATTTTTTTAATCAGGTCCTTGTGCTCAGTTTTGGTTTTGCAACCTGTGTTCATAAGTGAAAATGCTATAAACTCTTTTTCAAGTGTTTGTTAAGATGCAAAAAGAACTTTTCGGTAATAATGTGGCACTTTCAGATTGCACAAATCCATGGGTGATTTATGACTAAACCCAAGCATTTAGGGGCATAAGAATATCAGAGTTGCCAAGTCAGATCAGACCCATCCAGACTCAGAAAATGGCCACTTTCATGCCGAGACATCATAGGAAATCATGTACTAGAAGAATGCAACAATAGAGTAATTTTCTTCTTCTCCTTCTGGCAGATAGAAAGAGCTCTTTGCTTGGAGTGTATGTGCTTATTTCCTCCCAGGTTTTTTTTTCTCTTTTAATATAACTGTGAAAGATCTTATTGTCCACAGATGAGTAAAGTACCTGATGCCCAATTCTGGCCTTTGCCCAAAAAGTAAGTACAAGGCAGATACAGAGCTCAGTCTCTCATTAGTCTGATGGCAAAATTCCCACACTGTCCTACCACTGGAAAAATATTTTCTGTCAAGATTTAATTCACCAAAAATGTCAGTGTCAATTAAAGGATTTGTGAAACCCTTGTTTAATTTCCCCAAAATGGGAAAAACCTACAAAACCACAGAAAATTAAAAAAACAAACAAAAAAAACCCCCAACAACCCAAAACCAACAACCCATGTGTTTGATTTTCTTTTTCAAAATTACCTTGATCCATCTTCATGAATTTATTTTTTACACTGTTAAAAAGCATCCAAAACCTGCTTCATTCATAGTTAACTGAAGTAAGCGAACTAGAAAATAAATCTTTAAAACTTTTTTCTTTTGCCTCTAGCTAGTATTTTTGTTCAGTCCAAAGATTTCATTATACCAGATTTTTGTTTTGGCCAATAAAGAAAAAAATATCAACATTCAAGGTTGCCTTTCATCTTTAGCTATGAAGGACTTTGGGTTAAGCCTGAGTTACTCCAAATCCTCAAAATGCTTTCTACAGCTATCACTAAGTAGCCCCTTATCAAAGGACATCCATTCACAGAGGAAAGAAAATCTAATCATTTAAAGGGCCAGCAGCCATTAAATATAAATGAGAAGGTAACAGTAAGGCTATGCTCTCTTAGCATGCATCATATCCCATGGTGATTTTTTTTTACTTACAAAACATTAAACTGATTGCATACTATTTTACCCTGTATCACTCGCAATGACTGTTCTTGGGTAATGAAGTGTAATTAAGAGGAATCGTATGTATCTCTTCATTGAAATCCAATGATCTCCTTTCCCATTAGTTACACTCTGGAAATACAGTGCTTTACAGAGGTTATCTTTACATTGATTTAATTGATCCATCTCTCATCGGATGTTAGCACTCGGTACCAATGGCTCAATCATTTAACTGTGCTTCTGCTGCATTTAGGTGTTTAACCTTGGAGATTAAACAAATCTAAACATAAAATAGTTCTTACCAATCATCAGAAGAAGGTTTTTAGGCCCAATGCTGGGCATCCGTTCCTTCCTTTTTTCTTTTTTTTTTTTTTTCCTGGGAAGTTTGAATTTTCATTTGAATTTGCCAAACCGAGTGTAAATCAGGTACATTTCTTTGCTTTCTTTCTTGGATTCAACTACTGTGCTTTAGAAGTTAATAAAACATTAGTGGGATTGGAGATATGTGATACCTAACTGCTGGCTTTCTGAGCACTGAAAATCTGCAGTTCCAGTCCTTGGTGCTGAGGGGAAGAGCACAGAAACTGACAGAAGGTTGGTGCCCCTTTGGAAATGCATCAACTTTCATAGAAGTGTTATTCTTTATAGCTGACTACTGACATCTCACTAAGGGTAATAATGACATCCTTTACACCTTGCTAGAAATTCACAGTCCTTTACTGTGAAATTCTGAAGCCCAGCAATGATACACTGGTGAAACTCGATATAGAAATGCTAAAATAGAGGATAACCTAACTCTAAAAAAAGTGAGCTTATGAAATTGAACATGTTCTGATTTCCATTTAGATGTGACAATCCTTTCTCTTTGTCTTCTATGATGGAAAGTACATTTCAGTGAATGAGTTAATTTACCTACTCTGAAAAACTAGTATGGGCAAAATAAGTGACTAACTGCCACTAAAATGACTCAATTATTGGACAGTGTGTACTCAGTTTCTTTCAAACAGTTAATTGTAATGCATTTCTTCAGTAATATTGATACCTGTCTACAAGAATGCATGAAAGGCATCAAGGAAACTATGGAAACCAATCTGAAGGTGAAGGTGCTCTGGTTTACAAGGGGGTAAAACCAAAGATAGATTGTTCATTGCACAAGTATTTGTCTAAACTGCATCTGGCTTTTCACAATTGGATATAAAAGCAAGTCATCTACTATCCTGTATGGATAGGATAGCTTCATGGCATGATTCATTCTTCATCCCTTCCAGAAAATGATCTGTTTTGAAATCACCATGTCCTTGCAAGAGCACTGCTCTGATCAACAAAGCAAGGCCAGCTAGTAAAGAAGAGATGTTGGAGCTGTAATCCTCACAGAAAGCACACTCTCCATCCATACACAGTTGCCCAAAGAGAGGTTTCTTCCCATGGGACGCTGCAGTTTTCCATTGCATCATGCTCAGGCTTCTTTGTAAGTGCCTTCTTTGGCATCTCAAAGCTAAACCTGATTGTATCCTCTGACTTGGGTAAATGGAGAAGGACCTCACAAAAAATGAGTCCAAAGCCTCCCCTAATTTCCATTCTGCCAAAACAGTCTGAACAGCTTGACCAGTGGAAGCCATAGCCCAAATTATTTCCAAAGGATTATTTTTCTCTTTTTAAAAGAATTTGGGTTTCTTCCACTCCACGTCAAGGGTAAATCCGCTTATTTGCTTCTTTGAGCTGCCTAGAATGACACAACACCACCATGAACCTTGCTTCAACCCAGTAGTTTCCTGCCAGTCAGCACCTCCACCGCTGTGTTAATGGTCATCAAATGTCAAAAGTCACTTTCACCTTGAAAAAAAGCTTGGAACAAGA
Source organism: Heliornis fulica (assembly GCA_013399135.1). Lineage (NCBI taxonomy): Eukaryota > Metazoa > Chordata > Aves > Gruiformes > Heliornithidae > Heliornis > Heliornis fulica. The sequence continues at coordinate 373,735 of VXBZ01008398.1, read as the reverse complement.
GAATAATGACTAAGTGTGAAGCTTAGGGACAAAGATGTGATTTATACGCAACAGAAGGGAGGTTACTTCCTTTGGTATGTGTATGCACGCATAGAGAGGAGAATCTGTTCTCCTTCAGTCACAGTACATGTTTGTGTATGTTAAGACAGGGAACAGATGACTGTTTAACATTGCAAAGAACTATAAAAATGTTAGTGGCTCTCTTTTCGTTGTCAGTCATCTGAAAAGTGTTTTGACGAAGTATTGCAAACTAGATTCTGAAAAGTCATATGGTATTTCAAATAACTGCCAAGGAAACAGATTACGTTTAAATACTGTATTTTAGAGCTCATAGGAGACCTCGGGCAGTTTATTATTAATTTCAACCTCATGGAAGTATTAACAAGCTTGCTATATAAGGCTTCTACTTTCTGAAATGTCTTGACTCTCTAACACTCATTATTAATTGTTCTAATATCTATAATTCAGCACAATTTATTGTATATGCATGAACATGCTTTAAGAAATCAGGGTAATAGTGTCTCTGGCCATTAAAAATGCATTTTATTACTCCTCAGTTATCTTCTGTTTTGAAAATATAAATTCAAGAGTGGGATCATTAAGAGGACAGAAATATCGGACTGGCAAAACAACAACATTCTTTAGCTGCTAATAATCTCCAAACTGCTAGAAATGCTTTCCTGCAGTCTGCATTTTAGAAAGGAAGGCAATGCTAATGATATTTTGTCTCCCCAGGATCCTCGGTGGTGTCGTTAGCACAGACTCATCGCAAGATAAATTCTCTGCACAGCTGAAGGAGCAGTCTGGGACCTGGCTTCTCCAGTGTGCCCCAGCGAGATGTGGGCACTGGGAGCACCACCAAGGGAGCGACCTCAGGACAGGTGTTGCAGTCATGACAAGCCTTACCCAGGTACGTGGCCCTGCCTGCTTCCTGGCATACCAACCGCTGTGGCTGTAGGTGGGGATGAGCCAGCTCACAGCCTGGCAGCCTAATCATGCCCACCATTTTACACTGTAGAACAGGATGGGGGTGGGTAGCTGCAGGTGCTAGCAGTGTTAGCTGGATTTATTTATGGCATTAGGTGAGAACAGAGCCAGAAGCTGTGTTACTTCTCCACACTGGGGCCTTCTTCCAACCTGTGTGTTCATAATATCATATCCTGAAGTTGCACCCAGGTACTGCTAGATGACAGAAACAGTTGTTGTCTAGAGATGACTGGAAAGCAAGTTACATGTTACAAGGTCTATGGAGGTAGGAACCATCCTACCTAGGATGCTTCTTCCTAATTGTGGCAGATCAGCACAACATGGTCTGTTGTGGAGCTTTCTTGTGTCCAGGGGACTTTTTCCCCCCCTTGTGTTTGAAGGGTTCCCAGTGCAATGCAGTCATGGCTCAGGACTTGAGCTCTCACCAGCTACAGTGACTGAAGAAAGAAACATAGCAGTGCTGGCATCTCCCAAAATACTGGTGCTTGGTGATTTTGGAAGCCACAATAAAAAACCTAAACATTGCACCTCAAACACAATAAAACATGTCAGTTATATAAAACCTAGGGAGATGTAAAGCCCCATGTCGACCTTTGTCCTTCTGGCACTGCTGAATTTAGTAAGCCTAATCTTGAGGCATCTGGATGACTTAAAACGCTCCTGTTTTATTCTTTAAATGCCACTGATTTACGTGATAGTTTGCCTTAGCCAGGACAATCAGGCTTTGATATTTGATCCCCATGGGAGTGTTGATTAATAAGGGCTGAGAGGAAAAGTTATAACTGCAGAAAATGAGAGAAAATGAGAGTCCTCTGTAAATGAGAGTCCTGGGATCTGCAGTGATTTCAAATTACATTTCTGCATGCGTGTGTGTGTGTAGTCAGCCCTTTAGCATACCAACAGCTCTTAGTGCACTTCAGAAAAGATGCTCTGAACATTAATAATCTGTAGAGCTAAGCTGTCTTGGTTCAGATAATTGTATAAAAATAGCACCATCAGAGTGTTACAAATGAAAAGGAAAAAAAAGGATCAACCTGAAATAAAGATACTGTAAAAGCAGGAGGCTAAAGAAAACATACGTGCTAGCTATTACAGCTGAGAACTCTGCGGTTTCTTCCTGAAGGCATAATAGGAAAGAATTTATTCCTTTACAAAGCAGGATTCAAATTTGGGACATCAAGAAACATGAGAAGTAAACTGTAGGTTTGACATTGGGCCAACCACCTGACCTCATTGCTTTGGGCTGTTCCTGGGCAAACAGAAGTTTCTGCATTTCTTATATTCCAATTCTGAAAGTGTCACCTTGTGGTCTAATAGCCCTGGACGTATGAAGCAGCTGACACTTCTTCATATGACCACACATGACCTTAATGTGGAAAAGGCTATGAAACTACCACTAAAAAACTAATAATCAGTTAGATGCAGGTAACAAAACCTCTGCTAAAATTTAATAGTAAATGTTTGTGACATATACAGTGAAAATTTAGGGAAAAAAGTCTTTGGAAAGTGGTATTGCTCACTCAAATAATCTCAGTTTTTGCTGGTGACCTTCACTGAACCAATTATAATTTGGGAATACTGTGAAATCCTTAGAGGCAGCATTTTGCAACCAGACAAAAGTTGAATGATGGTTATGAGTTTCAAGGCATACGATTAGCTTAATATTTTTATTTTATTTTACCTCTGATTAGCTGCACATGGAATATTAAAGCTGGCATTTTACAGTCTCTATAGCTAGGGTTGCTTAAATCAGAACACAGATCTCTCTTCTAAGTACAAATGAGAAGGGCAGACACTTATAAGTTTTGAAACATATGGTTAATAGGCCTATATTTTAAATTTATAGCTATATGTATTTTATTTTTCAGCTAGTAGATATTGGGAAATTAATCTTCAGATGGTCCTTAATTATTTTGAATTCAGCTAATGAGAAATGTTGCTGCAATCCAAATTCTAGGCTCATAGTAAACCAAAGCTAAAAGAAGGAAACATACCCATTGTTTTCTTCCTGAATTTTATTTAGGAAAAAAAAATAATTTAATACTACGAGCAGATACCTTTTAATAACTGTTTTAGATCGCCAGTATTTCATCTCTGTGCTCTGTGCTGGGGTTTTTTTGAGAGATGTCCACTCTCATTTCCACCAGAGTGATATGGCGGGGGAAGCTTAAATAGCTCCAAAGAAGTATGAAGAGGCTGACCAGAAGCAGACAGCTGTCAGACCACTCGCACGGCCCCTCCGACCAGCTGCTCAGTGTCTCTCTGGTGTTTTCCCTTGCTATCCTGCAAGGCAAGGAGTCGAGTCCATCTCATCTTTCCAGCTAGGAGCTGAGGACAAGAAAGGATCACAGTGATACTGTTTCAGGTTGATCTCCCTTCCCAGGTTACATGGTGAGGGTAGCCTGTTTTCCCATGACATGAGGTTGGCCATGTGCTTGTTCTGCAGTGGCCCTATGACAAGGCAGGATGGAGTGCCTGCTGTCCCGCCCTGCAGCATCTCGCTGGTTTGGAAGATGCTAGGAGGAAGGTGCAATAGATTGCGGCACTAGGCAGCATTTCTATTGAAACCATTGAGACCAGGGAATAGAGTGTGGGACCACAAGTGGCAGATGATTTTTAGGAGAGCAAGGTTGATGCCATTATCAGCATGCCTCACCTTCTACTCCCAGTTAATGCCCACACAGCAGAAAAACTCGGTATCTCACCCAAGCTGCAGGTAGATGCTGACAAACACCTCAGATGACACATGCTTAGGGCTGGTACCTGTTGTACCATGCATCTCCTGTACTCACAACACAGTTCTAGCAATAACCTTTCTTTTCCATTTCATTTAAGGAAGATAGGATGTTATGGACTGTACTTTCCATTTTTGCTTAAAAAATGACGTATCTTCTCATGGACGCAAGGCATCCATTGTGACCAGCAAACTGAGCTGCCTCCAGCAAAAAGCTGTCACTGGGAAATTAAAATAGATATTTGGAAACATACTGAAATGCTTTTTTCCCATGTATATTTTAGAGCATACAAGGTAAACATTGAATCCAGGCAGCTTTGCAGATAACTCCATTTTGCTATAACAGCTTTGCTTGTTCTTTGCCCCCTGGTTGGAGTTCCCCTGACATTGTTCCTCTGCTGTGAGGGGGTGCTGGCCTTTCTTGTGTGTTGTTTGTGCTGTTCCTGGGGATGTTGTGAAAAAACAGATTGAGAGAGATAATAAGAAAAGAGGGGTTGGGTTTTCTGTTCTCTTTCTTTCGTTGTCAGTTCTCTCCAAAGGAAAACCAGCAAGAAAGGGAGGAAGGTTATACAGGACTGGGGAGAAAGCCAACGCACAGAAGTGCTGTAGCAGGCTGATTGCCCTCTAGCTTTCATTTCTCTGAAATATGTCTGTTTTATTTTGAGCTGTACAAGCTGCATCAGCCCCCATTCACATGAGTAAGATGCTAATGCAAGACATACCAGGAAAATGTAATGTTTTCTGTTGTTCACACCAGTCCTTATGAGCTCTGGATATAGGATCTTGTCTTCTTTCTACAATTATGGTTGTCACTGAAATTGCTCATTGTATGACTGTGGTGGTTTTGCAATGTGGCTTTTTAAAGAAGAGGCTAGAAGATTTTAAGGGTCAAAGTAAATCCCAGCTGGGATCCCAAGGCCAAACTCCCAAACCCTGTTACTGACAAGGCCGTCCGGGCCAATCAGCACCAGTCACAGCACCTCTGAGAATCACATTTTAGAGAGAGAAAAACACAAACAGCCACATTTTGCCACCAGAGAAGGGAATGAGAAGATGTAAGAAACTCTGCAGACACCAAAGCCAGTGAAGAAGGGGAAGAGGAGGCGCTGAGAGAAGATTCCCCACAGCCTGTGGAGAGTACCATGGTGAAGCAGGTGTCCCCCCACAGCCCATGGAGGATGAAGAGACCCCACTTGCAGCCCGTGGAGAGGCACCTGGGTCAGGCAGGAGCCCAACATGAAGCAGGAGAAGGAATATAAAAGAATCTGTGATCTATGTCAGAGCAAGCCCCTGGCAGCATCTGCAGCCAGCGGGGAGAGATAAGAAGTAGAGAGATGGAGACCCACACCAGAGCAAGTTTGCTGGGAGGGCTTGTGTCTCTATGGGGGACCAGGCTGGGGCCAGCAGTCTGTGACTGAGAGACATTTTATGAGTTTATGGCAGTTACCCACACTGGGCCAGTTGGTGGAGTCAAGGCTCCATGGGAGAGGACTCACATGGAGAAGGTCATGGAGGACTGTCTCCCGTGGGTGGGACCCCATGCTGGCACAGGGAAAGAGTGTGAGAAATGCTCCCCCCTCACTCCCAAGAAGGAGAACAATTCATGAGGAACTGACTGAAGACTGAAGCCTCCATTCCCTATTTCCCCCCTTTTCCCTGTTCCATCCTGGGGAGGAGAAAATCATGAATAAAGAGAAGTCTGCAAAGAAGGGAGGGGTGTGGGTGTCTGTGGGGGGTGTTTCACGAGCTGTTTGTACTTCTCATTATCTGACTCTGGTTTCTCTGCGTGTGTAGTGCAGTGTAATAAATCAAGGAGTTTTCTTGCCTTTCTTCTGTGTTGAGTCTGTTTTGCCGGTGACACTAATTGTGGAATGATCTCTCCCTGTCCTTATCTTTACTCCTAAGCCTCTCTATAGATATTTTCTCCCCTGTTCAGCTATGAGGGGACTGATAGAACCATATTGGTTAGTCTGGCCTCCAGCCAGGGTCAAACCACCACAATGACACAGTACTTTCAGGACAGCTGCTCAGCCTCACAGAAGACACCAAATGATCAAGGTGATAGCCATTGCTTGGGTGTTACTGATTCATATGATGGTGCATGAACTACTTTATACCGACAACAGTGATCTGATCCCAAAGTCATCTTTCTGTGTCACTTTTCCCATGTTTGGTGGCCTTTCTATGGATCATCACTCTTTAACTTCCCACCAGCAGTCCTCCTGGGCCCTGAGCACTTTGTGTCTGTGTGCATGTCCCCTTTCTTTAATGCCCCCAAAAATACCTTCTGAAAGCCACCTTTCAGCCTCTGAAACCTGCAGCAGACATGGGGCAGATGCACAGTTTTGGGTTTTCCAAACAGCTACCTTTTAGTAGAGTGAGAACTTAAAGTTTTTGGTAACTGGCTCATTTCCCATAGCATCAGACTTTTGAAGGGGTTGCCACATTCCCTCTGGGTTGAAAACATGGGTAGTTCTCAGTGAGGCTGGTAACATAAGTAATTCCTGGTGTTGAGTCTATTCAGGGATTTTGGATTGAGTTGTGTTCCCTTTTCAGCTCCTAAATAATAGAAAAGAAGGATAATATATTGTTACATATAAATTATCTTAGAAAACATGTGTTTTGACCTTGAATTAAATAAGCTTGACTGATAATATAGCAATGGGGAGAATGGAGGTTGACATAATTTCCAGCAAGGTATTTAAAGTGGTATTTAAATGCCACTGAATGGCATTTACAATAATTAAAACAGAGTATAGGTTATGTTAAAGTAAATGAAGTCAATTTAGTTCATCATCATTTTTAGTGTTGCAAATTAACATAACAATGACAACTATAGTTGTCACTGACTTGAGCAGCAGCAGTTAATCATTGCAATTAATCATTATTAATACATAATTCATAATGATCAATCATGCTTGACTGTAGGATCATAGTGGGCTTATATTAAATACTAAATAAATATAAAAGGGCATTAATAACTGTCTAAAAGCTAGGAAAATTAGGCCCCTATTTTCCATTTTGATGTACTGGTATGAGCTATCTCTGCCACATGTCGCAGTTTGTTAGGATTTTTTCAGTTTGAATTAACCTTGACAGGCAAGAAGTAAGAAGTAGCATGTATATGCAAATTGCATAAGATGTCCCGTATTTGTGCAAGAGAGTTGTTGTACACCTCACAGATCTGGTAAGTCACTTGGGGAAAGCTCTTCAGCTCACAATTGAACTGGTGCTTTGGCTCGGCAGTTCTCCTCTAACTCTCTTCCAGTGGCTTGCTGAAATTCTGTGGTCATAAAAAGTAACTTTTGGTTTTCCAGAACAGCTCTCAGATTCTATATACTCATCTATACTGATTTCCAGGAGCACAAGGACCTCTGAAAAGTCATTCTGTGGGCTGCCAATGTGACTTTACAAGCTGTGGGTATTCTACTGCCTGTGTTCTAGAAGGCCATGCTCTAAACCATGTTTTGGTTTGGGATTTTAAGTTTCTCTCTTTATATGTTCATGTACTTCTCCGGGAAGCAGAAGAGCAATGACATAAACTTGGTGCTTTTTGGAGTGCTACTTTTCAAGTTAAGTCTGCCTAGACATTTTAATGAGTTTTCTTTGCACAGAACATCAACTGTGGTCCAGACACATATTGCACCCCAAAACAAATCCATTTATTTTAAATGGAAGGCTATCCTAGAGGGTTGTTGTTTTTTGGTTTGGTTTTTTTTTTTTACTTGAAGAGCGAAAATCAAATACATATTTCAATTTAAATTAATTTTAAATATTTCAGCTTGCTTTAGGAAAATAGGAGAGAACACAGTGTGCATATCCGTAATGAGCCACAGTAATACTTAGATCAAAATGACTTTTGCTTCAGCATACAGTAGTGCTCAGAGAAAGCCAAACAGTTCAATACAAACAAAACAAAAGCATTGAAGCTTGATAGCCCTATGTTTTCTGTGGAGAGGGTAAGGGCCCGCTGGAGAAGCTGCCAAGTGTCCTAGTACAGCAATGGATGTTTAAAAGCAGGTGCTTTTTTCTTAACCAAACACAATATTTCAAAAGCGGCAAAAACCCTTTTAAATTCCTCCATGAAATGAAAGTCTCTTCAAGGGTAGTTTGGCAGAATTAAACTATTAATTCATCAGATTTCAGCAGCGTCTGATCTCTGAATAGCATGCATACCATTTTATGCCTGAAGGACAAACAGAGCCACATGACTCCTACAAGTGGGTAGATGTCCTCAGATGGAGCTTAAAGCAGTGGGTAAAATCATGCTGTATCTGCCTCAACAGGCCAGGCAACAGGGAGCCATCCGCTGTCAGGTACTGAATTCAAAATTAGTACTCCTACCACAGGTATAATTTCAATCTTGTTTTCTCCCCAGGAAAGTTCCCCTGCCCCCCCCCCCCTTTTTTTTTTTTTTTTCCCTTTCATCTTGCCAATAATCTTTTGCCTGAGTTTAAAGATCCTTCATGAAACTGTTATTTTTATCATGCTGCAGTAGCTGTCCTCTGGGAAATCACTCCTTGCACTGCCAAGGACACAAGTTTGCTTTTCAGCTTCAGTTGGACCCATGGACATGTGTGTGTGTCCTCTCCTGTCGATGGCACTCTCACCTTCTGTGACTGCTGCATTCAGAGCAGATGCTACTGGAGCAAATTATTTCTCAATGAACCGTAAACACACACAAACCCTGAAATACGAGGCTACCAGTAGGAGAGCTGGGAATAAGTCTCTGGTGCACACCTTGTTTCCGAGTCCTGACAAGGAGATAGTCCTTAGTTAAAATAGGACTTTTTCCCCCCCTGCATGTTCTGACCATTTAACTGTGATAAAATGACTTATTCCCTAAATTAAATTAAGAATTGATTTCATCTTTGTCCTTCTACTTTTTGCTCAGAATGACACAATGGAGATGGAAGGAGATGAGCAGAAAAAAATTGATAAATAATTTGCTATTTTAAAAATATTTTAAATATTTTCTAAAATCTGATCACTCCAAAAGCTTTTAGTGAAAAAGTAGGCTTGAAATGACCTGAGATAAAAGGAAGTCATATTATGAAGAAAATATTCATAAAACATCATAGTAGGAGTTAGGAGATTGCATGGGGTTTTGTTTTAAGAATTAAAAAAAAACCAAACACAAACCTTGGATTTAGTTGTCAAATCTTCAATGTTTAAACTTTCAGGTCCTGGCCCCTTGAACAGAAACTGTGTTAAGTACCTCAACTCCTGAAGAACCTGTAGAAGGAAAGGGTCAATTCAGAGTTGAATGCAAATCAGCTGGGCTGCAAGCAGGGAGACCTGTTAGGGGAGAGGATGAAGAAAATCCACATCTTCACTGGTGGGTAAGTATTCCTGCTATCAATTTGGAGCTTCACTAAGGATTGCAGAGAGGAACCTTTATCTAACTGGGCTCCACAGCCTGGAGGAAATCACAAAAACTTGGGTTTGGGTTTGTGTTTTAAAAACTTTATTTATTTTGGTAAGGAGGGATTGAGCAGGGTGTGCTGCTTTGACTGAGGAGAGTGGTGGCAGCAGAGCTGTGGAGGTGTGGACCTCAGTGCTTAGGGTGCTCAAGGTTAGTGAAAGCAGAGGTCCCTCCAGGTTGAAATCATACCTGGTGTCTGGGTTTGAATTGCAGTTTTGGACTGAGAGGCAAATGCTCTCTGTAACCCCTCCTTCCAGTGCTCTGGCTTTTGTTGTGTCCGGCTCTTTATCACTCGGTTCTCATGGATTTGAGATGAAGTGGACAGAAGGTCTCTCTAGGCACAGTTTTTCTGTCTTGTGTATTTATATTGGTCAGTCTTTTGTCAGTGAACTATTACTACTTGGATACAAAGTGCAGAGAGAAGGACTCGTCGAGATGGTTGTTTTCAAGAATGCTGGATTATAAGTAATAATGTATGTATGTGTTGACCCTTTCTGAGGTGGCTGGTTAGCAAACCAGTTGATTTCTGAAATGCAGTGAACCCATATGTTTTTCAAGATGTGACTGTGATAAAGGGTTAAGTAGAGCTTTAAAAAGTCAACAAAATTATTTTCTCCTAAATTTCTCTTTGTGTGAGGTCCTGAATATAAGAATTTATCAACTGATTTCCCTTCTTTTGTATTTCATTGAAGCCCTCTGAGTATCTTAAGTAGGTGTTCATCTATATGAACACCATAAACCTCTGGGTATATGGCAGTTGGGTGTCCTAAATATAAAGATAACAAAAATGAGAAACATGTATACAAACTTAAATTTATATATATGTATATATATGAATTTTCATCCCTGGAAAGTCAGCACTTAGCTTAGGAATATACAAACCAGTTAATGTGTATGTGAATGAGTGACATTGTCACATTGGCATGTTGTTGCAGGCACGAGGAATAGGTTATGTTACTCTTTTCTCTCTCACTCCCTTTCAGAGAACACACAAATTATTACAATTTCCAACAATGAAAATTAATTTTCATATTGTTTGTATAAGAAGCTGCAGGCACTTGTGTAGGTAATATGGATATATCTATATACGCATCATCTTTCAGTCTTTGATGAAGTTTTGGTAAAAATCTTAACGTTTCAAAACTGAGAGTTCTTGATAGCCAAAGTTACATTCTGTGTATTTCCTGTGTCCTCCCCTGTTTGGGTTACCAAAAGACAATTATTTCACAGATACCGGCTTGCTGTGTTTTTTTTCCATATCCTGAACTGCATGGATACCCTGTGTAATCTATTCATTTCATTCATGTTACATGGAGATTGAATTATCTGAAAATGTAGTCCAATGTCTGGTCTTCAAAACCACCAGTGCTTATTTTCTAGAGCCACTTAGCAGTCAATTCTGATAAATTTTTACTTGATAAGATTCTTGTGCTTGGAGGGAAAGCAGTGCAGCGAGTATGTAACATCAACAGGAGAACATAGTGTTTCGGTATTTATGTTGTACACAAGCTACCTCTGTCTCGAGGACCTCTCCTGTTTCTCTTACAACTATAAGATAGTTACAACCCTAATGTTGTCTATTTTCACACTTATCAGTTTTGGCTTCTTGGAGTTTCGGGTTTGGTATTTTTTTGGGATATGTGGCAGTAACTAGTTACCTTCCCCTTGCATCGTCTTTATCATCTCAGTCACATCTCCAGGCTCCTGACAGACATTGAGAGTGACCTGCAATGTCTGTATAAAAGCTATAGTACAGCTTGATCTAGTAGTTCTTGTTACTGCAAACAGCCTTTCTTGCCGAGCCCCTGCTTTGTCAACACAAGCTGAAAAACCTCCGCAGATGTAGGGCAGGACTGCTGAATTTTGGAGTGTTACTGCAGTAATGGGAGGGGTGAAAGAAGCACAAACAGCGTCTTTATTATTGAACAGAGCTGTACTAGTAGTATGAGTTTTGTGCTGTCATGTTCCTATCAAGAAGCAGCTGCTGGGGTGTCCCAGGGTCAGAATCAGTTTGTCTGTGGCCTTGTGAGAAGTGCCACCACTGTGGGGCCGGGGGATGGTCGCATGGCTCAGTGAGGGCCTGCAGGGAGCTGGCACCAGATAGCCTCACTGCCTTCCTACATAATCCTGCAGCTCTTTCTGTTTGAAGCTCAGAGACTGCTGCTGAGACTTTGCATTCAGAAATATCAGCATGCTCATTCATTTCCTACCTGTGCTCACAAAGAGGTCACCACTGCTGTCCCTGGCACCATTTCCACACACAAGCTCGGTTTAAATTGATGTTTTATTAGATTATTTAGAGAGCAAGATGCTATTACAGCTTAAGATCTTACAAGTAATTATACTGTGGATACGATTAGAGATAACCTCAGTTATCAGTCACCTGGGTTGATGAGGGTTAGTGATGAATGATGATTTCTAAACACTCCTTTAGTTCAAGAAGGCTGGCTGATTTTTGTTTATAGATGAATAGCAGTAATGAAGGGTTCTTGGCATCTGCCATCGCTGTGGCATATGTTTCCAAAAACTTCTTGCTATGCATGTTGTGAATTAGACTTGTTATGGCAAAAAGTATTTCCTCCATTCAAATGTTAGTTGAGGGCACTTCCTAATTTCATTGAATTCTTCCTGCTGTAAAAAGTCAAACAGCAGTATGCAATTTACCTTCCATACACACTTCATTTAAATACCCTTATGGGCTGCCAGTTTATGAGTAATTTTTCCTTTTAACTCTTGTAATGTAATAATCTGCAAAAAGACCCTAGCCCTTCTGTTTTTGTTAGAGCTAGGAAAAAGTTTAAAAGCTAAAAGATCAGGTTTATGTAATATCTGTGAATTAATTCAATGAAGTTTCGAGCTAGATGTCAGTAGTTCAAGGTTGCTTTATTCTATATGCCTAAAATAGGACAGTCCTATTTTGTCACATAATCCTCTATTGCAACATTCTGCTTTCAGCCTAATTTTCTATGCCTGCATTTAACACCGTGTACTGCTTTTGTATAAATACACTCTCACCCCGACCTTTACCAAACTTTTTTCCCTCTGGGTCTCATGCTACCTGAAGAGTAGGTTTAGATGATCTGTTTTGAAAGTTGTTTTATGGACTAGAGAGGTTAAAAGAATTTTGCTCTGTTTCTCCTTGAGTAGGCTTCTGTTTTTTAAAGAATTTCAGACCTGGCAGAACATGCTATGCTGACAGGGTCTGAGGCTGCACTCATCATCTGCAGAGGCAAGACTGCACACGGCAGTAGCGCAAATTTGGGGTGAAGGTTTGTCAGCTCTTATTTCATCTAAATGTACCTTGCAGTCCCATTAACAACTATAAATATGGGCCAGAAGATGCACCTTTATTCACACTGCTATGACGGTCCTTCCTAAGTTATCCTCTTTACTATGGTAATCCTCTCTACTTGCAAAATGTATGAAGTACTGCTCAGCACGGGAAACGGTAACAGAACTTCGTTTCCTTGTGCAAAAGGTCATATTTCTTAAATGTATTTATGTGGCAAATGATTTAGATGGAAACAGCTATGTGCTTTGGAACTCACCATAGTTGTGAGTCCAGTTACATCACAAAAAACTGCACACAAGTCCTTCCTAGAGCCATCACTAGTATTGCTGAACTTTGTGACCGCTCATCTAAGCATGTTACCCACCTCCATTTTTTCTCGGAATATTCTGAGGATGATGGCACAGATCTTCAACTCTCCTTGTTTTATTAAAACATTCCAGTGACTATCAAATCAGTGAAATAAATCACAAGGAAAATGATACTGCAAATTATATCTCCTTCCTAAACATTATCATCATGGTATTTTCTCATCCATGTTAACATCTTCCAGAGTAACTACACTAAAACAATTTAAAACAAAAGTATGTAAGTATTCTTCATACTAGAGTGAGTTTGGAAATTAGTTACTTTTGCTATTCATATCTTTGTTCCAAACTTTATTTCCTGTTGTGTATGTTGCTTACCCACAAGAAACATGTAAGCAAATTTAGACTGCAAAAACGGTCCATTGCTGGGTCAAATAGTGATTTCAGATTTTCTTTTGAAACTCTTGACTGATTTTTCCAAATTATATTATAAACAGGTTAATAAAGAACAGTTGCAAGAGAGAATTCAATAAAATAGACTAAAAGGTCATATTTTCCTTTTAGCTTATATACAACTTCCTAAGGAAAACAAGTACCTCATAGCTCAATGTTTGTTTCTTTTTTCTTTTTGGATGCAATCCCATACACAGTGCCATAGCCAGACTTAAATGTTATTTGACTTTAATATGAAGAGAAGTCCTTATTTTTAGATCCTAAGCAACAAAATCTGATAGCCATCATTTCACATCCAATAAAATTGTAAGACTCTCCAGTCTTAGAGATACTAAATAACAACTTGATACAGCTTAATTTCATGTTATAGATAATGAATCATTATAAAAATCAAGCTCTTAAATTTCGTCTTTCATTTTATTTCCTTTTTTGGTAATGGTATTTTGTGTTTGTTTATCAATCCTAAATCTGAGGTTAGATGCTCATTTTGCATTTCACAGTTTGGAAGCTCATATGGATTACTTCTTATTTGTCTAGTAAGAGAAAATGCAACTTTCTCATTGAGATTTGTACCCTGTACATGTTAATTGTTTATGTAGTTGAACTCAGTGACCTAGTTATCTTCCTGAAAGTAACAGAAATGACTGTCATGAGCTGCAGGATATGTGCAGGACTGCACAATGCTCAGTCCCTACTGCATTCTGAACCACGATGTATTTTAGCATCTAATATTTATGTTCATTTCAACCTGTATTCTCATTTTTTATCTACAGTGCCCTTGGTGATGATAGAAATTAGTTTTATTATGGCTTCCTTTAAAGGACATACAGGCTTGGAGAAAAAACAGTGAGGGGACAAAAGTAATCCAGAGTCATGGGCTCGAAATTGATATGTCAGGAAAGTATGTCCGTGAGCTTCCTGTTGATGTATAGTGATTCATAATCCTTTCTTGTATTACACAGTTATAAATTACCTTATTTTATGGTATGTCGTTTAACTATATGGGTCTCCGTATCAAAACTAGTGTATCAAGCCCAGGCTGGAACCATCAGTGCTATGGAGGTCACCCTGGAAAAACAAAATAGATAGCAGTCTCGCCAAGCAAAGGCTTCCTTTCCATCAGGCACAGACATGGGTGCTACAAGTCCATGGACAGTCCTCGTGGTGACATTTGTTCCTCTAATGAGGGACGAGGCTGACACCGCTGTCTGTCACTCCCTGCCTTGCACAGGTTTCCTGTTTATGCTGCATCCCGCTTTTTTTTCCCCAAGATGGCCTCCCCCTGCACCACTGCAGTTTAAATCTTAGGAGTCAGGTGCTATTTTTCCTGTGTCCACCCTGTCATCCTGGGTGGATCTTTATAAAACCTCCAGCAGGTCTTTTCTCCTTCCCACTTTCAGAAGGGAGGCACTTTAAGTAAGCCAATGTTCCGTATGTGTCAGGAAACAGATGGAATAATAGAGCATCCTTCTACACCATATGAAGTTGTGGTAAAGGTGCAGTGATGGCATGAGTAATTACGGTGGGGGAAGGGTGGAATGTTCTGTATTGCCTAATCTTCTTCAACATCCAAATTGCTGAAAATCACCAAATTTGCACTATATCTGCAACGTTTTTGTACAACTGGCCCTAATTATCCGACACTTACTTGGTCAAATTGACAAAATCTATTAAATGTATATGAAAAAGTGTTGCATTATAGAGATAATAACCTTGCTCTTTAGACCTGTGGTTGCAGAGATAATGATTTGGGGCTTGCTAAACATTTCACTCGTGTTTCAAACTTCTGCAAGCTGTTTTTCTTCTGAGAAGGAACTTGCGAGCTTCGGTAGTGTCTCTACATCTCATTACAGGGAAAGGAAACAAGCAGGCACAAAGTATATAATCTCGAGCTGTTTAAAGAGAAGGTGAATGGGAGAGTGAGCTGAGTGACTGAGAGAAATTCCAGGACTTCCAAATAAATTGACAGAAATGCTGTCTTGCAGTCTGAAGACAAATGTGTTATTCAGAGTCTTCTGGAGTTTAAAACTTAAACCTGACACCGCTTCCCTCTGTGGCCTTCAATGACTTGCCTAATTTCCTCTTTTTCCCTGTGTGCACATGGGGAAACTAATACTTATGTACAGGAGTCGTGCTATTCTCGAGTCATTTACAGGAGCCTGTCTGCACAGAATGTGGGTCTGGAGGGTAATCTTTAACTACCAGAATGCTTACGCAGAAGCCATCAGGAGTTCACAAAGCATTTTCAAGAAGAATTGTGTGTTATAACCCCCCCTAAAAGAGGGAGAGCTAGGTGAAGAAGGTCAGTAAATGATATTTTTGCACCACTTTACTTGCTGCCTTCTCCACCCCCTCATTGCAAGGGATTTTGTAATCCAGATGACTTCAGTCCATGTCCCTAAAAGTTCATCAGCTCTTTAGGGAGGATGCAGTCAAAGTGCCACGTATGTGCAGGACCAGGCTGCAAAGGTGATAAAACCAAGAGTATTTTAAGCCAGCTTTGCAGCTGAAGGACACTTTACACTGGAAGCTGAGCACTAAATCTCCAGGGTCCTTGCTCAATCTGTGTTGCAGGTTATTTTCTCTCCTTTTCTCTCAGCTGTGCTGGATACATAAGGGGCATTTTGGAAGCAAAAATTATCAGTATGTATAATGTAACTGTATTGTCTTGGGAAGGCTGGCACAACGTTTTGCTTTTCAGTAAACTAAAAGCCATTTGCCCCTTCCATCACTGATTAGTAGGAAAGTCCACAGCTGACCCTGCCTGGTCTGCTGAACTGTCTGGGACTGTATCGTTGGCTCCTTCAGCTCTGTCTAGGCTTTCTAAATCATGATAATCAGAGGGAACTGATGCAGGGCCTGTCGGTGGTGCCTCTTACAAACTGGCTGTTGGCAGAAGCACTGCAATAGAAATTCAAAGACAAAAAGTAGGTGAGAAACTAGAAAAATTCCTGTCATTTGTGTCATTTTCCTATGCGGGGTTGGTGGAGAATTGCGTTGCTTAGGAATCCACCCAGTTTGTGTTAGAATTGACAGTGATTTCTCTGTTGTAGAGAAAATATTCAGACTTAGATGGTCAGGCCAAAGCTGTGTAAGTGTGAGGGAGCAGCATGGGCTTCAGTGTGTTGGTGCGTTACTGAGGTATAGAGGGAAATTAGGAAAGTTGCTGGGAGGACAGGGGGAGTCCAAGGCAGTTGCCTTCAGTACAGGCAGGATGTGATTGACTGCAGGCTGATTTTTTCCAACTTCACAGCTCACTGTGAAATACTTCTTTGTGTACACCTCAGCTATCATTGCTGCTGAAAACCCCAGGCAGAAAGGAGGGCTGCAGCACTTTGTGACTGCCCTAGCCTCTTCTGCTCCTTCCCAGCTGCTGTGGGAAGGAGAAAAAACCTCCATGGGCACTGCCCTGTCCTCCAGGCAGAGTCTGGGAGAAGGGATGAGTTCAGTCAGGTGCCAGTGCAAAAGTCCATCCTCGAAGATTCTGTGCATTCTGGTAAAATCCTATCTGCAGCAGACCACCCTCCCCCCCAAACACACACCCTTGTGCGTCGCAATAGGCGCAGCTGGAAGGAGCGCCTCCCAGGCCCACTGGGAAGACTGGAGTGAAAGATGCTGTCTTTTGCCAAGGGGTACCAGTGTAGGCTGCAAGCCAGATTTGAAAATAGAAAGTGCAGTGGTTTAGGGCATGCCCTTCAGCATAATGAAAATGAGACAGATGTTCAAGAGATGCAGAGCATCTGTCTCTTCAGTGAGAGCCATAGTATCTTAGAATCATAGAATGCTTTGGGTTGGAAGAAACTGGACAGTCCAGGTGAAGTAGATGACCATCTTCATCTTTACGTCATTCTTAAGTTTTTTCAGACAGTCTTCAGACCAGAGTTTACTTTTTGCATATTAGAGCCAGCTAATTCTATTATTTGAATTCAGCCAAACAAATTCTCACCCAGTATTAGAACCTGATGCTGGGGGGGAGGGGTGTGTGAGTGCTAAATAATGGTTACCATGTATGTCTTTACTGGCTGTATTCTTTAATAAGTAATTTAAATTAAATGCAGGAAAGCCTTGTATAAGAACCCAAATATGTGGAGTCAGACATCAGCTCTGAAGCAATATTGTTTGCTTTTCCCTGTCGGGGAGATTTCCCCACCCTGTATGCTGTGGTTTTACTGCTGTCCCCTTCTGTTGGACAGAACCAGGAAGTTTTATCTCTGAAGTGATCATTCTGGGACTGCTTCCTCATTTCTGCATTATGAAAATAATTGACCATTGATGAATATTCCTCTTAAAACCCTTATGAACTGATGTTGTATTTTCCAAAAAAATTTAGCTGTATATGTAATCCCCTCAGTGGCATTTGGTTAAACTTGATAAAGTTCTAAAACTTTCAAAGAGAAGCCAACTTTGTGATCAAGTAGGCAAGAAAAAATAAATTACATTGATTTAGCATGAAATCTCAGCCAACCTTCATTAGCACAGGGATGGTACATCCTTGTACTGGCTGCTCTATAAAGCAGTCCCTGCAATGCCAAATATTGTGTAACCTGTTAAACTCACGGAAAACATATTTAGTTTTGCACCTGGATCTCAATCTGTGTTCTATTAAAATGTCAATATAAATTAATCTGCTTACCAGGAAAATCTAAATAATAATAATAATGAGTTACAATAAGTAATGAGGTGATTGGATGCTCAGTACAAAGCCCTAAGGGCAAAGAGACCAAATAGGAGAATGAGGACAGAGAATGGAAATAAAAAGAAATACAATCATAGAATCACAGAATCTCCTGAGGATATTCTGGGTTAGATCCCAAGGTTTAATAACAGATCCCATAAGGATCATCAAGTCCAACTTCTGCCTCCACACAGGGCCAGCCAAGTCAGAGCATGGGACTGAGTGCATCACCCAGATGCTTCTTGAACTCAGTCAAGTTCCCTGGGGAGCCTGTTCCAGTGCCCAATAAAGAACCTCTTCCTAATATCCTACCTAAACATCTCTTGTCTCCCCTTCATATGACTCCCTTGGGATCTATTCCTGGTCACCAAAGAGAGGAGATCATTGCCTGCCCCTTCGCTCGCTCCCCCTAGTCAGGAAGCCACAGACCACAGTGGGGTCTCCCCTCAGACTCCTTTTCTCCAGGCTGAACAAACCAAGGGACTTCAGCCTCTCTCCATAAGACTTCCTCTCCATCCATTCATTGTCTTCCTCTGGACACTCTCTAATAGTTTCATGTCCCTCCAACAGACAAAACAGATTAAAAAGACAGTGAACACAATACAACATTTAGCAAGGAGGAAGCAGAAAAACAGATGTTGAAAGAATAAAGACCAGGAAAGGTAGGAGAATAATAATGCTAATAGGGCATGTGAAGGAGAAAAGTCTAATATGAAATAAGGCCAAGAAAGCAAGATAGTAAATGTATCAGAGGTAGCAAAATCATAAAAGAAATGAAATATTGAAGAAATCTATAGGAAGTAAGAGAATAAACAAAACACAGAAACACTATGGGGGTTTGAAAGATTTTTATTTTTTATGTCTTCCTCCTTATTAAGCCTCATTATTAACAGGAACAGTGTATTATCTTATTTATAGCATCAATATACTGGTGCTGTAAAACCTCCAGTACTATATCAGCTGCAGCAACACCATGTAAATTTGAAAGCTTCAGCAGAGTAGTGCAAAGTGAAGCCACAATCAGCCATTGCTTTCTCTCATTTCCAGTGGCGATGATCCCTCAGGCTTCGGCAGCTCAGCGCTCCTCTGCTGAGAGGCTTTTGAGCTTCTCCAGCACCTTGGTTGGACAAATGCAACCAGGATGACTAGTAGCCTGTTATAGTAATGACTGATTGGAGAAAGAGGGGAATGCAGACAACTAAGGGACCAACATTTGTGGTTCTGGGCTGAAAATTATGGCATTGATACTGTAAATGACAAAATAATAACAAAAGAGGGCTATGGCTGATACTGGGAAGAGGACGGGATAGAATGAAGGAGAGGGAACACTGAGTATTGGGAACAAGGTATGAAGGCAGAAAATAGATTCCATATGTAAATGAGCCTTTTGATATAAGAACCAGCATTAAGGTAAATACTGCTAGACACTGATGTCAGTTTTGATGGTAATAGTGATTAGTGTGAGTTAGTAATTGATGGCAAGGGGCTACAGCCAGTGCAGAAACTGTCAGCACCGAAGTCCTGTAACGCTATTACTATTCCAAATTAGCTCAAATTACAGAGATGTAGCTGAATAAGCAATATGACTCACATAAGCATTTTGCTCTGGGAAGGCAATTCAGACTCTGCTAACCAGAAGCTAATAGCCAGAGCACATGCACAGCTTAGAACTTTCATTTAAAGGGGACTGCTTAGCACAAAACCTACTTTAAAAATGAGACTACTTAAGTTTGGTTTAACACCTTTCTGGACACTGAAGAGAAAATGTGTGTTAAATCAAAATCACCTTTCAAATGTGTTAATCTCATGTGTTTCACTGTTAGTTTTTATAAAAATACATACAGAATCACTGACACCAGTACTTTCATGTTTCACAAAGGTGTTGTTAGCTTTACTTCAAACATCAGCCAAACTGTTGTCCAGAAGAGTTATTATTAGAAGCATAAACAATATTTCTGAGTGTATGTGGTTTCATTTAACCACTCACATGGGCTACCAGGTTCAACTTTCCTCCTACTTTGATCCAGGAGGAGTTTCTTCTGACTCTCACAGCTGCTACCGAGGAGCAGTCAGCTCAGTTGAGTCCATTGGTGAGAAACTTTGACATATCAGTAAGAACTTTCTCTGAAATTATCTTCAAAACTTACCTCAGAAGAACAGAGTTAAGATTCAAGCTCAGTGCTTACAATTGTTGCTGGATGTTCACAAGCTATATGACTCACCTTTCTTAAAACGGGATTCTTTTTTCTCATTACCACACCATCTATCATGTATATCTAGTCTAAGAAATTCACTGCTTCTAAGGTCATCAAGGAACGCACATCCTTCTTATTTTCTCTTCAAACTGTTGTCTCTTCGTTGCCGGGGCTTGGGAGATCTCAGTTGAGGCAGACAGGCTGTTGTTGAGTTGCGGGGTTCTCTTGCTTTGAGTTCTTTTCTCAGTGATTACTTCCTAAGCTTTCTCACAGTGCTTTTGTGCATGCCATGTGTAAGACAGTATTTTGGGGTTTAATAATGTAATAGGCTGAGCCTTGAGCATTCACAAGCAGATTTGTGAGCAGCACACGAGGCTGAGAGAGAATCAGATTGTCCTCAGAATATCTGCCACTTGTGGCACACCGCAGGGCATACAATGATGTTGATCTCATTGATTGACAGCACAGCCTGCTGTATTTCAGTAAGTCCAAGTAGAGGGTATTAGAGCATGTAGTATTTTCTGCAGCCCACTTTCTCCATGGTTTCCACCATTCTTGTGCTTAAACATGTAAGCCCTGCTCTGAATGCATACCTACAATGATGACAGCATAAGCTTTTTGTTTTCAGGGATAAAAGACTAATAGTGGGTTTAGTTTTAAAATTCCACATAAAAATACTTATGTCACAGGTGTGCATCTCATTTAATAACTTGCCTCCAAGGTCTCTTTCTAATAGCAATTGCAGCTGATGTGGCATTATCTCATTTTGAAGTACCTGCGCAGAAACCATTCTCATGTAGTCTCTCTCTCTTTCTGCCATGCTGTTCGCTTAGCAACAAAGGCATAGAAATCTTTTGTGGGATATAATGCAGTAAGTGGTTAAAATCAAGGTTCAGATCATAAAAATTTCCAGAGCTGGGTTCTTCTAAACATATGTAGTGATTCCAGCCCAAACTCATAAACATTTCCATTGTCAAAGCTGTCAAAAAAGTACAAAAATGCATTTTGAAACCTACATCTCAATTGTTCTCCCGAAGTCTCTCCTCCAAGTTGGTATCTGGACTATTTGGGAGTTTGAGGAGGGGCTTGCTTCCGCACTTTTCAGGTCCTCGGGTACCTGGATTTGCTTCTCAGCATCATCTCAGCAAGCTCAACCAGACTCTGGCTCCCAGTGCCAAGTGTGTGTGTGAGCAAATTGGTTTCTAGACACCAGGCTTTACCTCTGTCCCTGCAGAGCTCATTCTAGTAGGTAGGGCCCAAGTGAACCCACTGGCTGGGCTTAGTTGAGCTACTGACCCCCAGAGGCTTCTGAAGTGAGGATGGAGCTAGGGGTTACCAAATCAGGAAGATGGAGATCCATCTCCAATATGTTTCCTGCACAAGGGTGTTAGTCACAGGTGTGTGTCACATCCCAGGGTACTGGCCTTGATGTTAAAATGCTCTCAATGGGTGTCAGTAGGACTGCTGGAAAAACTGCACAGTGGTCCAAAGGGTGCAGGAAGGATGTGGGATCTCTGCAGAGGAAAGAGCTCTGCTCACAGCCTGCTGCCAATAACCTGGGAGGGAGGAAATCTGGGATATGTGCTGCTGTGATCCACTGCTCCAAGTGGCTCAAAAATCTCAGAAGAGCTCATGCATTTTTCAGTGGCTGACTACCCTTGTTTTGCAGGTGATAAATTACAGATCCTTTTGCAGCTATGACACTCTCTCTAATCATGTTTCCTCAAATTAGCTCAGAGCCCTGAGAAACTCTGGCGTGCAGTGAGACAACCCAGTGGGAGTGTGGGATTTTCCTGCCTTTGCAATAGTGCATAAATAAAGGCTCTTTACTATGGTCTTTATGAACAGATAGCCAGCTCCTCGCCTAAAGCCAGTCAGAATAGATAGACTGACTTCAGTGAGGCTGTGCCTGTTTACATCAGCTGAGGAACTGTCCTGAAGTATTATTAAATTATGTATTTCAGTTTTATAAACAGCCCTGTCGTGCTGAGATGATGTGCCTGACTCACTTGGCCTGTTTTTCCACGCAAGGCAGTTGATGGGCAAAATAACTGGTAGTCACATCATTAAAACACAAGGAGACAAGACAGAAATTTGCCAGTGATTCTCCCTCTCCATTTTGTGCTTCACCATATGCTGGTGATTCCTGTGGACAGCTGCACACACACACACAAGGACATTTGGTCCTCGCCACCTTGTTGCACCTTCTCCAAGGAGAGCAGCAGTCAAAAAGCAGATTGCCTTCCTGAAAATGGGGCACCCTGTCAGCAGGAAAAAAACCAAACCAAACAAAAGGCCTGTTTGAAAATAACGTGGTTGTACTCCAGCACAACATATATTCAGGCATATTTTTCATTAATCTTTTTTAAATAACTGGTCCAGATAAAAAGCAAGCAGCAAGTGAATCAGCAGGATGTATGTGGAAATTTATGGATTTCTGTTTATTCCTAAACAATGACTTTTCTTGCATGTACTTGTGATTGCCATACTCACAGTAGAAACACTGAAAGTGTATGTATAAATAAGTAAGTTAATACAATACCTAAGTCTGCAAATGTGCCACCTCTGTTAGGTACTGGGAAAGAAAAAGAATAATAAAAAGTCTTCATGGGAAGAAACATAAGAGATTTTATTTTGGCATAAAACCTCACATCACAGACCTACCCTGTAGGACCAAAGAAGGGTATCTCAGGAACAGTCCTTCCCCTCTCTCCTTTGAAGTGATGGAAGAAGCCCCAGGTCTGGTGGTTTTAGGCACATCCTTATTCAGCTCTTCACTGAGGTTTCTGAGGTGCTTAGCAAAAGGGCAGGGGGTGAGGGGCATGGAAGTATTTTGCAGTAAAATGTTATTTGCTATAATTTTAAATATAGGTGCTCCTTGTTCTCATATGTGTTAGTTTATGAAAAGGCCTTGAAGTGATCTAGTGGAGGAACCACTTTCAGCAGACTTGTGGGTCTGAACCTGAGTGTCTTGTCACATTTCTGCTACGTGCCTCAGTATGCTGCTATGTGTGCTTAGCACTGCCTTGGAACCGCATTCACAGTGAAGTGATTTTGGCCCTGACTTGGTTAGGCAGAGACAGAGGTCGCCTTGGGGCTTGTGGGAGCTATCGACCAGGATGATAAGGAGATGGTGCCAACACCAGCAAGCCAGGTGGCTTTTGAGGAAAACACCAGTCAGTAGAGGCTTCTTTTGCAGCCTTGGAGGGGGCTCAGCTGGGCAGGAGGGACTCCCCCTGTGTCAGCAGCTCCCCCTGGCCATGGTCCATTCTCCAAGGCGCCCCGCAGGTTTTGGCAGCACCCAGTCTGATCCAGCCTGTTCTGGCAGAGCAGCCCCTGCACAGCAGAGGCAGGAGGTGCGGAACCTCCTTTGCTGCAGCCCCTCACCCCCCGGCTGCAGCAGGTCCATGGAGAGAGGGGCCCAGGTGCAACCCCAGCCTTTCCTTTTGGGAAGCCTGAACAGGGCTGCTTGCTGACTCCAGCTGCACTGAGATGCCCCTGCATGTGCTGATGGAGGTGCTTGTGCCTGCTTCCAGCACGTAATGCTCCAAGGGGTGATAGTGGCTGGTTTGGGTCCTTTGTCCCCCCACTGGAGGATCTCCTGGCATTCCTGATCTGTACCCCTAAGTTTCCCTGTTACTTCCACCATCCCCATTTCCACCAGGTGGGTCATGTCACCCTGGCATCATCCTGGCATCTGGGTTGGGGTGGAGCAGGGTGGTGCTGCACCATAAAGCTCTGTCCTCCCATTAGACACGCATAAGCAGGTCAGCAAGACTCACACGCAGCAGCTCAGCGTAGGGACTGGGAGAGGAGTTGGTGCAGCAAGAGCTATGCAGGTGGCATGCTGCTGATAGAAATAGGCCTGGGAGGAGTGAAAATGATGGCAGATGTATAACTTGGGGATGCCCTGGGTGAGAAGTTAGTGTCATTCTGTAATCTCCCTTGAGGCACTCTTTGCTGTTACCCTTTAAACCAATATGCATAGGTTGCTTTTTGTTGCTGTGACACACCATGGAAATAGATGCCACTGCCTGGTTACATGTCATGTGAAGTAGCACCTGCTGCAGTTTGCTCACATGCTAAATCCATTTTGGCATCACCAGACATTGTATTACATTTATTCATGAGTACCTGATCCCCAAGTATCAGGCTTGCTTTACACATTTATCACTAACTTCAGAGTTTAATTTTTCTAGGCTGAGGCATTCTGTTAGAACTGTATACAGGTCCGTGTCACCTGCCATCCTTCTTGCTGTGTCTGATTCTTTTTCCTGTTGTAACAGCTCACAACTACACCACCACCACCCCCCGCCCCCGCCAAAAAGGCATTTCCTAGGACTGTCTAATGGCAAGATCTCCTTTCTCGACAGATAGCTGCAGGGCTGAGCCCATTTTTGTGTATGTAGATTTAAAAGTGTTTTTTCTCATGTATGGTACTATACCTTTATCTACATTCAATGTCTCCAGCCCTTTCATCTGCCAGTCAGTTCCAGAGGTCTTTCTGTGCCTTTACACAGTTGCTTTCCTTTTTCACTACCTTGGGCAAATGAGTATCATCAGCTGCCTTTGTCACCTCAGTGTTCATGCTGTTGTCCAAATCACCTATGCATTACCTGGCCTAACTCACTTTTCTTCAGCAGAGTTATGCTAAAAAAGAATTGGATGCACTGGGTGAAGCCCTTCTGCGCTGCTGTCAGTAAAGTTTTATTACTGACTTAAATGGGGTTAGGGACGGACACATCAGGCTTAGATTTTTCCAGCACTTCCTTTATTTGATTTTTGAAAAGATAGAAATGAATGTAAATTTTAATTCTTTCTCTTTATTTTTTTTTCTCTTGGCTAAAAAAGTCTTAAGCAAGTTCGACTTATGCTTAAAAGACTGCAACACACTAGGGGCCTTCATTGTGATTAATAGATGCTAATATTGTCTTGGGCTTTTCTATCTTGCACTGTGCTATTAACAGTAGTTTGCTAAATATCATCATCTTCTTGTCTTCAGGATAGCTAAAGTTACTTTTGTTGCAGTTAGGTGGTGGCAAACACTGGTATTGGAGAATTATTTAGCAAAATATAATAACATAAAATAATATAAAATTATATAAATAATATAAAATATAGTTTCAAATGTGTAAACTGAGCTTACTGAAGTTTGAAAATACCTCTGTTTAGTAATACTTAGCACTCATACAGTGTCTTATAACTTCAAGAGGGAGTGTAAACATTCTCTAATTAATCCTGACACCCCATAGGTAACATGGAGTTGATATCCTTATTTTACATGTGAGATGCTAATTTAATGCCTCATCTCTGATCATCTGATGTCATCTCTGCTGTTCTCTGAGGGAAAAGCTAAAGACTCCAATCTTTTTTTTTAATTCCCACTGCCAGTTTTCAAAATTACCGAAGCCTAAATTCTGCCGCTCTTTCTCACATCATCACAAGCTGCAAATAAAGACTTTACCTGTTTGGACACTTTTTGAAACTGTATATGTAATTCAGAGAAACTGCAGGAGCTTCAGTTCTACAGTATGTAGCATTTGGCAAAAAAAAAAGTTACTTTTTAAAAAATTTCACCAAGTATGTAATGACTCTTTTTGAAATAATACTGCACGTAGGTGATCATTTGATCCTTTCTTAATGCCTTTTTTAGGCAAGAACCATAAATTCCCAAATCTGCCTTTTCCTTGTAAGAAGTAATAAATTTGATTTAATTTATTTTCAAGTCTTTTCCAGAGAAATTTTCCCAATCTTATTACCACTTGATCTAATACTACCTGTTTTTAAATAACTTTCCTACTCGTTTATGAGTTAAAATGCCTAAAGTCTGTAAGCTGCTCTTCAGTATGAGGGAAGCCTTCTTAATACAATTTAAAATGTATTCCATATTGAAGCTGTCATTTTAATGCTCCTTTAGACATTTCCAGATTCATGCTTTATGGCAATGACATGTAACTGCGTGACATGTATTAGTGTGATGAAGAGGAAGACACAGTAGGAATAGTTAATAAATAATGCAAATGAACTCTGAGTCTGGGCTGAAGGGTGTTGAGGAGAAAGATTTAGCAGGGGCAGCCATTTTTAATGTGATCTCTTTCTTTACCAAAGAGAAGACGGCTTTAAGTTGTGTGACGTTTATTATTTAAGGGTTAAGAGGATTATTTTGCTAGGAGCAATAAAAAGCACACATGCTCCTTGACACACAGAATGGGCATGTGGGCTGATTTCCTGAAGGGACTTCTCCATCGGGGAGGCTGCTCAGAGGGAGCACAACCTTGGTCTTCAGGATGTCAGTGGACTCTGTGGATGCAGGCTGATTTCATTATCATCGCTGCTTCCAACACCTGATGTGTGAAGGGCAAGGATAGGTGTCCAAATACCTTGCTGCCCCATCTGTCCTGTCTGTTCTGCTGCCCACTCAAGAGTTTACTTCTTCTTTCTCAAAAAAACTGGAAGATGTAGTTGTAAAAAGCATCATGTCCACTTTACACAAAACATGCCATATGATAGGAGCTGATACTCAAATTTTGTCTATACATGTTTCAAGCTGGCTTTTCTCTCTCCCATTTCTTGGCATCCATTAGACCATGATGGTTCTAGATATTTCTCATGGTGCTGCTACTGCTGGTAGAGAGGTGACCTGACATGCTGTTCTTCATCCTCCACATTCCAACAGGTGCCGAGTTTGTGTCCCATTCAGTGGCTGGTATTTGCCTTGTGATGTTCAGCATTTGCCTTGCAATATTTAATGAAGCCACGGGCTCACACTTCTCAGGTGCCCAGGCACTTCATATAAACCGAGCACGTTTGTGATGGGTGGCAATGGCAAGTACAAGTGTCTTCTTTGTCCCATGTGTGCTTCTCAGGTCCATATTTGCCTCTTGACAGGCACTTCTGGGTCACCGCTGTTGTATGAGGCAGGAGCCGTTGGGAGGAACTCTGGAAGGAAATGAGGCAGACATATCTAACCAGTCAGTCGGGATCAGATTTCACATTCATTTTATTTTTCAGTTCATGTTGTCTCAGACACACACACACACACACACACACACACACACACACACACACACACTTGATGTATTTATCCATTATAATCTTACTGTCATCTTAAACTTCTCTTTATCAAAGGCAGTGTAGAAATTTATGGGCTTCAAATTTTGTTTAATAGGTGATCTTGGTATCCTGAATACTTGTGAACATTTCAAAGGAATTCCATTTTAAGAATAGTAATTTAAATTTGCTATTTGTTATGGTGATGAGGGAGGAAACCTAATTTAAGGACAGTTGCCCACAGCATATTCCATACAGCTTTTATATTATGGACTGTTGTAGCACTGACACGGTTGTGAGAGTAGGATGTCACTCAAGATTATGCAATTTTTCAGAAGCTGTCACAGTTCCAGCCAAACCAAGTCACTGCTGCAGGTTGAGGGGTCTTTAAAGCTCAGATCAGATGCAGCATAGGTAAAGGGAAGCTTAATGTTTTGAAAGCTGGGCTATTATTTCAGACCTGCTAATGCAGTTCCATTGACAAAATATTCAAGATGTAAATGAAGTGATATGTATGTAAATGAGATTATTTTAAAATGAAATTCTACATATCATGGGGTGGTCTGGGGCTGAACACTTCATCTGGGCAATGGACTCTACGATTCACCTTCCTTCAGTGAAACAATCCTGTGCGTGTGCTCTGTAAATAGCATCTTACTACAGATATCTAAGTATACACAAGCCGTCTGTCCTTGAGTGTCTGACTCCTGCCAAGCTTAAAGCCCAGACTGACAGGGTCTATGGAAAGGGAAAATGTTGCATTAGAAAGGAAAAGACGACAAAGCTGCTAAGCCTGTAGGCTGCTGGGATCTCATATTCTTCCTGAGACTTTAGAGTTCAAGAGTTACAGGGAAGGGGCTAAATTTAGGTCTCTCAAAGGTTTCCCAAAAATCAGATAAGTCCTTTTACAGTACAGCTATTTTATCTTTAGGGACAGTGATATCCTCATTTTTATGTTCCCTTGCACAAACACTGAGAAGGAAGGTATGTTTTGTAGAAGACTGTCTACCCCTCATCTTTCATACACATTGATTGGATTCTTGGTTGACTCTATGTGTATGTATGTTTTTCTAAACTGTAGGCCAAAAATATTTAAAACCTGATGGAAAATGAATTGGGAAGAGCAAAAAAAAATCCCACCTTTTTTCTTTTTTTTTTTTTACCCCAAATGGCCCTCAACTGTAAATTCACATCAGAAAAGCTTTAGTGATGAATTTTACTATTGGATAAAACAATATTTAAAAACAGAAAAGCAGGTGTGTGTTATTTTAAAGTTTTGCCATGCAAACTACTGCCATCAGAAACTTCTGCACAATTTTTTTTTAAGTCAGATACATGAATAAAATGGTAAAATAGCTTTTAAGTCTGGTCACAAAGATATTGAATTGAATATGAGTTCAGAATTGTCTGCCATTATTCTAGATTTGCTAATGCATAAGATAAAGCTGATGTTCAGAGGACAGTTTTTAATGTGTCTTTCTTGCATGAAAAAAGGAACACTTTTTCCCTCATAGTCTTCTGAAATCTATTTTGCACTTCTAAAACAAGCTGATGGGCTTTTCACTCCTGGAGCATACACAGATTCTACAAATTAAACACTGTCTTTTCAGGAAAGATGGGAAAGTATTAGTCAGAATAAGAGTTTAAAACCTTCAACCTGTAACTTTCAACCTGCAGTCCAACAGCTCTCTTTTGCTTCAAGACCAGGGTATTTGATACCCTCCTACTGACCATAAGAGTTGAAAGCTTGGTCCTGCTTCCTTTGTGTTACTTCAGATCCATGTCAGACTTCAAATCCAGCTTCAGAGCCAGTATAGCCAAAGGAGGCTTTTTATCACAACACTGGAGGAAAAAATAGTGCTCTGAAGAGATCAAAACTTTAAAAAGCCTCCATGTGTGGTCTGGGCAGAGTAGCCCTGCAATCCCAGACAGATCTCCAGAATTACAGACCATTATTCTCAGCAAATTTTTTCCTGTCAACAAGATGTCCCTTTGCTTCTCTGTGTGCTATAAACAATTGCTAGTTAATAAAGGGCTTAATTACCTCATCTTTATTTTTTTGGCACCCATGGGAATAAAAGATCTATCCCATACTTGCTGAAGAAACTCTCATTAGTGTCACCTTTGCGTTATTGATCATTTTGCCATCAGTCTTCTGTGACCTTTGATCCCACATGTCTGGGCTGTAACAGGTTGATAAACCTAAATTGCAAACACCACCAGCACACAGTCTTATTTTTCCAGAGAAGCATCTCATGGGCTTGAGAGTGAAGAGTCCTTCATCCCCCTTAGCATTCTGCAAGACTGGGTGCCAAAAGACTTCTCTTGACACTCACAAACACATAGATCCCCAGATTAAAACCTATCTAACCATTGCTGAAGATAGCTAGGTGTTGGGTGTAATTGAAAATCTCTGATGCAGTAGTGGCATCATTACCTTTTATTTCCATGGAAACTTTATACTGGGTAGGAATCCAGATTGACAGGCTGACAGTGGCAGCCGTCTGTTACTGTAATACATCAACAGTCTCACTCATAGCACTTGCATACATTATTTGAGTGTTTACAGCATAAATACTTTAGCAAAACTGAGCTGAGGCTGAGGGATATAGCAGCTCTGGGGGCTGTAGGCTTAAACGTTTTTCCAAGGTTCACTCTGTTGAACTCATAGTGCACTTGATTAGTTTCTGCTTATTCAGCATGGACTTTGTTCCCAAAAAATAATGGAAAAAAAAATCTGGTAATTCTGGTAATTCTGTGGCCAGTTTCTGCTCAGAGAGAGTTAGAATGGTCTGAGAATGGTCTGCAAGAAAAGAGGAATAATGGCCTCACAAAACCCAGCAAGTGTATTACATGAGTCACACACATTTCCTGGCATGTGCATTGGATGAAAACTAAACACCTGATGCTGGCACTGTGGATACAGTAAGCTTTGTTTTTCTGAAAACTTTAAAATCCAAAATTTGGACTCAGCATTTATTATACCTCTAGTCTCCTGATATGACACTGTATTTTTTTAAGAAAACTAGATTAATTTTGTTTTACATTTTCCCCACACATTATCTCTGTGACTCCCCTTTCTCCTTTCTGTTACTAATGCACAGTTGCCATTTCCCAAAAGTATCTCTATCTTCTGAATGCCAAACTGAAATGATGGGCAGCAAAAGAGTTTGCAATAAAATCACAATGGTCTTCAACCTGGCACTGCACTGAGGTTAGTTTTGTATGTACCAGGCTGGCTAAAAACCTGGGATTCCGTCAGACATCACTGTTTAGTTGGTTCAAACGAAGAATGGGGTTTTTTACAACGGTGGTTATACCCCTCCCTCCACCTGTGCCACGCAGTGGGCATGCCAGATGCAGGCCAAACCCTAGGTTGGGATTTTAACATCTGTGACACTTAAAAGAGCATTTGTGAATCCACATCCCTCTTCTGATGGGTAGTAGAGGTGAGTTTGGCAGAAGCCATGAATAAGAAATAAAGCAGGATAAAGCTTTTTCCGGTGGGAGCTTGAGGGGGAAGGGCCTACTCCATGTTTCTGGGTGCAGCACAGTGGCACGGTCTCTGTGAAGTCGGGATGAGCGTGGCCTTTGATGGTAGTGAGCCCACTGAGTTTTCTATGGGGAGTATAGCTTGCAGGGTGCCTGAGACATCAAACAGCACCTGGAAGGGGCAGGAGGGGAGTTCAGTTACATCCAGTGTCTAATTTAAGATAGTAATACGTTTCCCAATGCAAAAATAATTCTGATATCATTTTACTTAAAATATGTGAAAACGAAAGAAGCCTTTCCCAGCAGTGGTTTGTGTGGAATGTACTTGACAGAGGTTAGACTACTCCAGGGAGCTGTTTCACCACTGCTCTGCACATTACAGGGACTATCAGCCTTCAGACTATGCACTGTGGACTATTACGCTTGCAGCTATTATGCTTGCATCATTTATATTGATTTTCACTATTCTTATCTGACAAATCTTACATGCCTTCATATACAAGTTTATAAGTATATATGTCTGTATAAAAAGACATTTCCTTGACTAGATAGTTTAAGAACAGTTCATTCTCAGGCACAGAGATGCATTTGAAAAGGAAAAGAAAGTAATGATACTTACAGCAAGCACTTCTTGGTTTGTTGAAGCACTCTAAGAGCTGGCTTATAAGCATCTATTCTAAATTGTGAAACGGGGCTTCTGAAGCTTAGGTAAGAAGTCTGTAGTAATGTCAATAATAGTTATTTAATCTCTGTTGTGAACTGTAATCCATATATCGCTTATAACGCATTATATGTTTCATGAGATTGTAAACAATGCTTTAAAAAGTCAGAGAGCAAACTGACTACTGGACACTTCTTTCTTCTGCCTGCTAAAGTTCCTACTACATGGAAGAGATTGTTCTGCAGCCCCTGTATAAGGTCTGGATTTAGGATTACTTTGCTCTGGACATGTGCTGATGCTTCTGAGTAGTGTCCACAACTCATCCTAGGAATGAATCTGCTCCTTCCTTCAGCAGCATCTGATTTCATGGCCAGCAGACTCTTTTTATGGAATGCTTAATTTGCAAGGAAACAATATTTTGTAATTGCAAATAAATCACAGGCTGGATCATTTTAACCTTGGTTTCCTTGGGACTTTGAAGTGCTGGATATCCTTATTCTACTTGTGATCTGCTCCTCTACCTCCCCAGTGAGATGACTCTGACTCCTCAAAAGCAGATGCCCAGCTGTATACACAATATCTGATGACATAAACCAATTCGAGAATTCCTCAGCAGTGAAATCTGCCTCAAACATCTCCTTCCTCCTTCTTATCTGTAGGGAAATCATCATGCCCCAGGTAGCTGTGCGAGCATGAAGATGGGTTTTAGTTACAGAACTAATTAACAATTATATATGTATGCATTTCCATTTTAAAGCAAATGACATTTGGATGATTTCCTGCTTGTGTGTTGTATCTTCTCAGTAGGGAGGAAAAGAAAAAGAGGAAGGGGAAGTGGAACATGGGACCCGAGGGTCCTGTACGTCAAATGTTGCACTAGGTAAAGTAGCTGGGTACTCCAGCAGTCCATCCCTCAGTATCAGCAGAGCAGAGGTTTCACTGTTTGTAACTTCTTAACTAATGCCTCGGCACCTTTTTACCTTGTAAATTCTGACCGGTGACTTTGAATTTAAGTACAGCTAGAGTCAGAGTACTAGATGTGGTTTTATTTAATCCTATTCCTACATAGAGTTTATCTGCTTGAAGCATGTTTTTATATTTTTCTAGCTGCAAAATCAATATAGGTATGACAGAACAAGCCGTAATCCTTTGTCTAGTGCATAATAGAGCTTGCTGGAGGACAGCAGTCCCTTTTCACAACAGCCTTTGAGATTTTCAAACTTGTTTTCCTTTTGTTTACTTGGGTTTTTTAAGCTATAATTACTTTTGAAGTTTTGGAGAAAAAATGAATTGCTTTAAAGATCAGTTTGTATGCTTTCCTAATAGTTATGAAAGTTATATGAGAAAAAAGAAAAGAAAAGAAAAGAAAAGAAAAGAAAAGAAAAGAAAAGAAAAGAAAAGAAAAGAAAAGAAAAGAAAAGAAAAGAAAAGAAAAGAAAAGAAAAGAAAAGAAAAGAAAAGAAAAGAAAAGAAAAGAAAAGAAAAGAAAAGAAAAGAAAAGCCTACGATTGATTTACTTTTGCAATACTTTACCAGCAGTAAGCAGCTCTGCTCAGATTGCAGGCTGCTGTCCATCCGGTGTATTTTATTACTCAAAGGTCCATAAGGACCTGAGTAGATTTAATTCATAAACCTATTCTACAGCATGACATATTGTTTCCTCCAATGAATTTCAACCCATTTTTCTCCAAATAATCAAAAGAAACTCTTGTGATTTGCAGTGTTGATACATGATCCAGTCAAACTGTGTATTGTTTTCCAAAGATATAAGTCTATCAAGAAAACAAGAAAACGTGACCTGGCTGAGAGGCATAATTACGAACTTTTTAGTGGGGGAGAAAATAGCATCTGTATCCTGTAACCTCTCACCTGAGCCAGTCCCCTGGCAATAGTGATTTTGGGGTAAGAATTTGCAGAGTAGCAGGTTGACTGGCTTTGTCTCATGCTACCCGCTGTCATCTTTTGTTGTTGTGTTTGGCCTTCATGCTCGCTGATGCGACAGCGGGAAGGAAAGCTTGCTATGCAACACACAGGCAACACCTTCGCAGCCAACCCTTGCTGAAATGTAAGGCAGGAGCTCCCAGCATGCCACTCAGATCCACGGCTCTGGCAGAGCAGCACAGCCCTGAATTCTGTACATCCACACAACTTTTCTGAGGGGTCAGGAAATGGCACCAGGTTGATGTACTTTTAATAGTATTTTCTGTGAATTTACAAGGTTAACACATCTGCTGTTCCCTCTCATCCTTTTTAAATGAAGAATATAAGAGAATTATTAGTTCCTGGGAGTGGAGGAGGAAGGCTGGTACCTGGCTGTACATGTCTGCTCAGCCAGAGGGAATTGTCCCACAGGTTATTGAAAATGTCTCACTCGGAAATTATTGCCAGTGATAGCTGGTGGGCTTTTTTGATGAGTCATGAATATATTCAGAATTCAATGCCATGCTGAGTCCTTCTTGGTGCAAAACCACGAAAATTGTTCCCTTGGCTCATCACAGGTGATGTATTTGCAGCAGCTCCGCAGTGTCAGTAATACTGCCTGTT
This sequence comes from Heliornis fulica, assembly GCA_013399135.1. Lineage (NCBI taxonomy): Eukaryota > Metazoa > Chordata > Aves > Gruiformes > Heliornithidae > Heliornis > Heliornis fulica. The sequence goes on along the minus strand of VXBZ01008398.1, from coordinate 339,922 downwards.
CTGAACAAAGGGAAAGCCTCCACTGAGCTCCTACTTCTCTTTTCTTCTCACCTTTGCAAAACAGAGACATTTGCATAAGTCCATCAGTATATATTACCTGAGGGAGTGAAGGAACCAGACCTTGTGTGTTTAATATAAAAAACAAAAAAGGCCCCTCTGGTTTCTATCTCAGCCTACAGGCTGCAGGTGTGAGCCTTTAATCCCCTGAGCTTTTATCGGTCTGTTGTTGTAAAATGCAAAGAGGAAACTTGGATTTCTTTTCAAAAATTCTGTTCTTAAGGCCTGGTTGGAAGAGCACAGTATAAAGAAACATGGCTAAACACCTTCTTATAGGGTGTTTTGTGCCTTTTCAGAAGAAAAGCATAGGCAGTGGAGTGTCTTACAGGAAGGTTTAAAGACCTTTTTTTAAAGTTTGTGGGAGATATATGTAAGTAATGTTATTGTATATTGATTGTAGATAAAGATCAAGATATAATGATTCACAATTTTATAGCCTGCCATAAGCAGAGGACAAGCTTGATGTGCTTGAAGTAGTTTGTGTTGCTAAGGATATATTGTATGGTTGTAGTCAAACTGAGCGATGATCAAGGAATGAATAACTGAAGCCATGTTATTATTCATCAGATAGGAGTCCCTTGCCAACCAGAGATAGAAATCATAATTCACAAAGGTTTCCATGTGAGAATTTAGCTTCAGGAATCTAAATAGGCACACACTGAATTAATAAGTGGTTGGTATTCACAGCCTATGAAGAGACACCTTGAATCCAAATTCTTTGAAATACTTTCTTATGCCCAGCAATAAGATCTTTCTCTTATCTGGGATCAATTCTACCTGCTGTCCATTGTGCACCTTACAGCATAGTTGTGATGATTATGAAGTTGAAACTTTGTAGTGAAAAATAATAGAAACTTGAGATCTGTAGCAAAAACTGAGATGAAATCAATCAAATGAAAAACGAATTTACACTTTAACAAGTTTTATGTGGCTGACTTTCATCCTTCCTGCCATTAGACACCAAACTGATGTCCTAAGGCCACGCTGGCCTCTGATCCCTTCACAGCTTGGAGAGAGGGGTAAGGAAGTGCCATCCACAAGCAACAGAGAGCTTGGGTAAGGCAAGTTGCCACAAAGGGCTCTGAGGCACCTGAGGCCCCCTCTGCCTCTCCTAGCTCAGATGCCTCAGCGGTGTGATGAGATCAATGAAGGCAGAGGGCTGTAGTTCCCAGTGTGACCAAGTCCTCTGTGTGGCTAAGGAAGGTGCTTCCACAATACTGCATATTATTAGTTCTTTAAAAATTACGTGTTCTTCTTCCAGATTTAGTAGATCCTTTCTTATTTTCTAATATAATGTGGGGACTTCGTTGGGTAAAGAACTACTGGCTGCAGGATGTTCTGTGCCACGGGTACCAATGTGTTTGCAGCAGCTCCTAGGGTGGAAAGGCCAAAGAGTGAGGGAAGTGGCGGGAGGTTGGGCGGGGGGTTTGGGGTCTGAACTGAAAGTATCTGAGAAAAGAGAAGGAGAGAACAGGCATATATCAGAATTCATCTCTCCAAATAAGTTTACTTATCTGTGTAGGCTGTACGAGGTTCAGCTGGTGAGATTGTTTGGTGCTTTATGGAAACTCATCAGGACAAGCCTGTCCATGGTCCAGGGGTGAATTTAGCTCATTTTGTGATTGTAATTTGGTTGCCTGAACGCCAGTTTAAAAAAAATCTAAAAGCCAAGCACTGTAGGTAAGGCAGACCTGTACATCTTTGCAGCAGTGAAGTGTAGATGCTGCAGCAGAGCAGCATCTTTGAGCATTTGCCATGGCTGCCAGCCTTGTGATGGGGATAGCCTGGCCAGCTGGAAGCCTGGGGCCTCCTTCCCTTGATCTGTTGTACTGGTTCTGACACCAGTTTAAACGATCCACTGCTGTTGGGTCTGGCTCTCCACTGATGTGTAAGTGCAGTCACTTAGTTGTAAGTGCAGTCGTGTGGTTGTGCGTGCTGACCTCGTGGTTATTATCTGGGGGCAAGAGGCTTTTTAATAAGGCAACATTGTTTCTTCTACCCTTTCCACAAGTATAGTTTCTCCTGCTGTCTTGCATTTTTCCTTCTGTTGATCAGGAGTAAGAAGAAACATAGGATTGTGGGATTTTTGGTTGAAAGCCCAGATCTCTTGCTGTACCAAGTGCTCACAGCATCTCAGGGTCGAGCTGTGCTTTCTGTGACTTTATGGAATCCAGAGTGTAAGAGGCATCAAAATTCAGCTTCTTCTGGTTAGTTTAGTAATTCCCTTTCAAAGTGAAAACAGATTGAAGATTTATATTCCCCTGGACCCTGCAAAGGCTGGGTTTTTTCCTCTCCTTTTGCCACTGTTGCTGATCAGACAGTGACAACTTGCAGGAGAGCTAAGGGTGATCTCTATTTTAGATTACAGGATTGTTCTGTTCCTCTGAATGAACTTATTAAAAATGGAGAGGCCTGGTCCTCTTTCGCTTGTGTGTCTCTCTGGGAGTAAATGCTTTGAAGTGAACAGACTTCCATCAAGGATGAGTTCAGTCCTCCAGGTTTCATTAGTTGTGTGAATGTACTTGTGATAGGGAATATATATTTATACTTATGTTTGCATCAGTAATAAATACACTTACTGAAAGAACAGAAAGGGTAATAAGTGACAGTAGGTGCTAAGGCCGTAGAGTGTGACTAGACAAAAGCGAGTGGCGCAGAAGCCCTGCTGAGCCAGTGCATGCTGCCAGGCAGCACCGACTGCTGTGGCGCACTGATCCATTGGATGAACAAGGCTGGAATCAAAGAATAGGAGACAAGTCATGTCCTTTCCCTTTCCAGCCCTCTGCTACCCACTGGCCCCCTCCCCCTGCACCACTTACCTCTAACATACATGCGGATGTGCACACATTCGTGATCATCTGTCCTCACTGTTTCATTTCTAATGAGACTGACAAGGGAGAGAAACCTCTGCTGACGTGTTCACAGTAACTTATCAGATGATTGTACAGAAGCAAAACACAAATCACATAGCTGTATATATTTCAGGATTTTATTTTTATTTTCTATAATATTTGGGTGGCCTTTCATGTTCTGAAACACAGTAACAAAGAAATATGCAAGTATCTCTTTAGCTGCAGTGCTACTGTGAGTGACTTTCAGTGCAAGAACATTTTGAAACTCGAATTGGTAATTGCTGCTTCAGAGGCAGGTAACTGATAGATTATGGCTTAACAGAGCTATGCAGCACTTCGAACACGTATCTGAGCGAGCTAAGATACCTGTAGTGGTCTCTATTTGCTCAATGATAAAGAAAATGTACTGCTCACGCTTAATGCACTTTTCAACCATGAATCCAAAAGTGTGAACAAAGCAAACCATTGTGTAATGGACTAATGGCATTGTCTTATTTAGATGTTTGGAGCTGTGTGGCACTGCTGGCAGGGCATGTTGTCCTCAGTGTTTGAACCTGGAAATGTCTTTTCAAATAAATTATATATGTTAGTAGATTTTTTTTCCTGATGGGTATTATCATTATATTATGACTAAACACAGAAGTGAGGTTAAGTAACTTGATTTTTCTATCATCATGTCAACTGGAGTAGACTGTGCTACAGTGGTGCTATTTCTGTCTGTTCAAAAACAAACAAAACCAACCTAAACAAACAAACAAACAAAAAAAAAACCCCATCCCACAACAAACCTATGGTGAAATGCTATTTAAAAAAATGTTAGTTATAGAACATAAATGAAGTACGTCTAATGGCAGGGTGAGATTGCACTGACTGTCTACACTGTAATGCTGTTAAGGAGAATGGTGAAAATTAAGATGGGCAAGCAGCTAAATTAAGGTAGTAGAAACCCCATCCGTGGATGTGTTCAAGGCCAGGTTGGATGGGACTTTGAATAACCTGGTCTAGTGAAGGATGTCCCTGCCCATGGCAGGGCGTGGAAGTCAGATGGTTTCTGAGGTCCCTTCCAACCCAAACCATCCTATGATTCTATGTTCTATTCAGGCTGGGCTATGCTGGTTTTTCTTGGTCTTGGGTTTCACATGACATCATTCCAATGAAGGTTAGGGTTCAGGGTCAGAAGCAATAATGTTTATCCAAAGAATTTTGTCATGTTTAGACCACAACTTAAAGCCAGACTCATCTTGCCACGAACCTAACTTAGAAAGTCTGGGATGAATTTGTGAGCATGTGAAAGGGACTTGCATCCACACTTCTGTTTTGCAGTACCCAGCTGTTTGTACTGGAATGGAGAAGGGAGAAAAAAAAACCTTAAGTATTCCTTATCAGCAGAAAAGCAAGTACAGTGTAACATATGGTTCTGTGGGAGACAGTCCTTAATAACAATCCTGATTTCAAATTGATATTTGCTTCTGGCAAAAGTTCAAAAACTGCACTCTAGACCCTCTAAGTTACTTGTAACACTGGGGCTTGGCCATGAATTTCAGCATCTTTGAGGGACATTCTAAGCTGTAACAGGATCCCCCCAAAAAATAAAAATATATATATAATTAGTTAATATTTATCAAATTAAGCTATTTTCTTGCATTCCAGTATTTCCCTGGTCTCAGAAGACTGATCATGGGGAAGTTGCTATCGTTGAGTTTCTCGGGGATTTCCTAACTAGAGAGAGTGAGTGAGGTGTGAGTTTGTTGCCTTCATGTAAGAGTGCTCGAGCAAAACTGGTATCTCATGGGAAAATTAAGATTAAACATTTAAGGTTTTTAGAAAATTTGAATCGGTGCCTGAATTGATAGCAGTACATATCTTAAAAGAAATGCAAATTATCTTTCACTTGTAATCTGATGCTTAATTACACTGCTTATCCTTGAAACACTTCACAGTAACATACATGCAATGTCTGTTAGAAAGGAAGATTGATCCAGGGAATACTGATGATATCCACTTTAATCGACTATCAAATAGTACGGGAACGTGTCACATTAAGGAGCCACTTGCTCAATGTGCCCCATCTCAGCACAGACTGCTCCTAATTAACTGGCATGACCTTGCAAGCACCACAAATGGTCTGTCAGCTTATGTCCCCTGCATCATTAAGAACACAAAGGTAATTGTATGGTGCTCTGCAGAGTGCTTGCAGCTACATCTAGCAGCACAACTGGGGAGGAATAAATCACTTCAGGCTGGTTTCGGAAGTTGCACTGGAGTGACAGAATGCATTTTCATTTTTAGGACACCGTTACTTAAGTGTTATTTGGGTAACAAATTGACTTAACTCAATTACCTCTAATGACTTCCAGTGCATATAAGTCATACTTGCCTGGGAAGAAAAAAAAAAAAGCCAATAGTTCTCTAGTAGTGAGACCTGAGAAGGGATTGATTTCTTTGTCCTACCAGTGGCCTCCTGGCCTCTTGCTTCTCCCTTTCTCGATTACGCTTCTCGACTGGGGGAAGCTGTGATGGAGAGTCCTGTGCGCGATAGCCCAGGGGTGAAAGGGCACCCTCCTTCTCTCTGAGGCTCAGCCTCTGGTTAGTTGGTGACCCTGGAAAAATTGCATCACCTCTTGGAGCCCTACAATTTCTCCCTACAAATTAGAGGCAATAATGCTTTTCTACGCTGACTGGTAGACAACAAATCCATATTTCATTACAAGGAGCGCTTAAGAGCTTGCTTCATGTGGTAAGGGAGGAGCATCTGCATAGTGTGGAGAATATTCTCTCCTCAGTATTTATCCACAGCTGGTTGTCAAGATACAGAAGACTGTATATATGAAATACCTGAATGGAACAGAGTCTGAACCAATGTGTTTATGGAGAAGTGTTAGAAGAAAGGAGGGCACCTAATTTTACTTAGCATGCTGCAGACTAGTCTACAATACTCCAAGCATAGGAAAATAAAGTTTGTAGTAACTGTGTTGTTTAGTTAAACGTAGATACAGTATCTCTGTCAGAGAAGAGGCACTCCAATATGTCATTCATGTCTCTTCAATATGCATACAAATTATACTACAGTTTTTTCTTCATCATTTAATCCTTCCTTGTATCTCAGAAGTGTGGTTGAAGTGCTTTTCTCCCTTGAGAAAAATGTAAGCTTATTTCACTAGATGGCCATGTATGTTATTGATAGGTGTCAAAAGTGCAGTTCACTCACCCAAATAGGCTTCTGTGTATCTCTAGCAAGGACCTTTCACAGTTGTCCATCTCAGCAGTGATTCCGGTTTGTATCCCTTCATCCACTGCACATGGACAAAGATGACAACAGGTTTAGTGTGTAAAGTGTTGGTTTTCCACCTCTGGGATTATGGCTCACATCCAACTTTACTGTTTTAGGTGCAGGCACTGAAATGAATGGAGATGAGGCTTGGGTGGGCATAAATCTGAACAGTTATGGGTATGGCTTGTAGCAAGTTGAGCTCAGTAGACAGAGCAGAAAAAAATACACGAGTAAAGAAAGAGAACCTTGTTGAATGTGTTTGTGTTTTTTTCTGGGGAACACCAGTATGTGCACAGGAAAGAGCAAGGACTAACTGTTTTTGGAAAATATTTTCACAAATTGGGCTAGCACATGTTTTCAGAGGAACATGGAGTGACGGATTGGTGACAGGACTTCCAGTACTGTGTTACAACTGAAAGCAAAAGAGATTGTGCTGAGTCTATGAATGCTTTCCTGTACATCACTTCTGTGGAGCACAGGGCAGAGGTCTGAGTAATACAACTTAAAAGTCCTCAAAACAAAGAAATTCCGAACTGAGATACCATGTATAGGGAGAAAGCGAAGGGTACCTTTGATATACTTGGATCTTTTGGGGCAGCTGCTGTTTTTATTTTTCCTCCTGAAAATTGGCTGTTGGGGTTCATTCAAAGCTTGAACACCACTGGCTTTGATAAACAGTTTTAGCCTTGGATTTGTAGAATTAATGCAGTTCACTCCACTACTCAGCTGCCAATTCCTTATGATCTTTCATGATTTTTAGTCAAACGTAAAGTGATAAAATCTGCAGAGTGTGGATTTTTTTGGTTTTTTTTGGGTTTTTTTCTGATATCTTTGTTTAGGACCAGTAGAAAGACTTCTGCAAGTCATCTTTAAAACTGCAATATCATTTTCTGAGAGCTGTAAGGAGTGCATCTGAGCTTATAAAGGAGGGCATTGTATTTGTGTTTGCTTTCAATACCTTCAAATACTTGCTGTGTGTCCCAGGTAACATTTTAGGTTTCTTTTAGAGTAATATTTTTCTGTTGGGCAGTAGATTTGCTCTTCTTTCTTTCTTTCTTTCTTTCTTTCTTTNTATTTTCTTTCTTTTCTTTCTTTAGTCCTTACTTACACCAGCCCCTAACTCTCACATCTGACTTATTTGGTTTCAGCTTTTTCTACTTTAATTGCTGCTGTTAGTAATTTGTGCCTTTTTTGGATCATACATCTGTGATTTTCTCCTAATCTTTACACCATGTTTTGAGTGCTGGCTCACTAACTCCTAGACATGATAAGTTCAAACAGCCATTCAGTTCAGCTGGAAAAGGCCCTAGTTTGGGGGGAGCGGGGGGACGACGACAGTGGAGGGACTTGTTTTATGTGTATGTGTTGGCTTGTTTTGATGAGTTTTTTTTTTTCTCCTAGGTATTTTTCAGATGTGCCCTAAGGGTAGTATTTTGGCTTTTAATGGATGTTCCCGAGCCTGGTCATGCAGCTGGGGAGCTAGCAGTTTAGCAAAGTATGAGGATGTGATTGAATTCTTGGGCTGGCTGACCCAACAACTTATATAGGGTGGTGCAGATCCATAGACACAGCTATATGTCCTTACTAGAAGCTTGACAGTAGTGATGAAAGAGCACTTTGGAAACAGATGGGGAACAAGGATGGGGAGAACAGTGACAGAAAAACCAAAAAGCCTTGTTTTTGAAGAATATTATTTAGCCTATTAGTTTTGTAGTTTATTTGACTGACTTATAAAATAGTTGTAAGAGAACAAGCTGTTAGACGTTAACCATCAAAACAGAAACTATCAAGTACAATAAACAGAAAAAAAAATCTATACTTGAACTTTAATTAATAAGATAAGGCCCTTATTTAGAACAGAATTTTGTGACAACTAACTCACCTAAGCATACAAAGGCTCACATTTCAGAAGAGTCTAATACAGTCAGGTGATTAAAAAAGAATTGATTTAATTGGCTTAAAAGATTCCCTTAAATGCTTTTTGTTAATCCCAGTTTAAATGTGTTGTCACCTATTGGAAACTGTCGAGTTTCCCTTTATTTTTATAAAGGAATGGCCTAAGTGTAAAACCACCTTTCTAGACAGATGAAATGTTCAAAGTTGGAATAGATTTGGATAGATCAACAGAATAAATGTGATATTTATTCTATTTATTTGTGTTCAGCCAGCTTTTCCTGTATGTTGGTTTGTATGGTTTTACAGCTGTAGGCCCACTGTGAGAAAGCATAAGCGCTATCCCAAAGAATACAAGTTTGATAATTAAAAGTAATAATCTATAAGTTTAAATATTCTAAGGTGGCTTTGTTCCCTCTGTTGCCGCTTGTATCTGAAAGGAAGTAGAGTTTTCTAAGTCACTCAGATTGCTTTCAGCGTGCTTGTTTGTTGTTTTCTTTTCACTAAGAACAATCTGGTGCAATTAATGTGAGAACTGTTGGGGGAGGTATATTTATAATAAGATGAACTGACAATGCAATTCCAGGGCTAAACCTAAATTTTCCACTCCAAGGAGGAAAATGACATTTACACTGATTATCATTTCTTTTTCAATGACAGACTACTTTTACAAAAGATGATTTTGGTTTGGGGGTAGATGAGGGGGAAAAATCCCCAAACCCAACCAACCCTGTTCTTTTCCTTGAAGGAGGTGGCTTAGGACTTTAAATTACAGTGGCTGGAACGTTAGGGAAAAATAGAAAGCTCACAGCAAACACCAACCAGCTGCTTCTGGTGTATATTTAATATGTACAGCTCTATTAGACTGGGTTATTAATACATCTGCAGGTATTTTGCAACAGGGGCCAGATGGCTTAGGAGATGGCTAATGCAATAAAAAGGGTTGCAAGTAGCAATCTATTGCAGGTCCGAAATAGCCAAATGATGTCACCACCTGATGTCTGTTCTGTAATCAGCATGAATGACTGTGAAGTGGGGGGGACTCTCACTTCAGCATCTGGTCCATAACTGTCTGGAGTATTTGTCCTGTACGAGCAGAAAAATTGTATAGGAGTGGTGACAGGCAACCAGGCAAGTGCTGTCTACATATTAGCAATACTACTTCTCAGTAGGATGTTCAGTTTATTTGGGTGGGAGGGCAACAAGAGCCAAGCTCATCAGGTGACTCTGTAGGTGGGAGGACATCGGTGTTTGCAGACAGTTCCTGAGCTCTGAAACATATATAAAGTGGGCTTCCAAATCTGGCATCAAGGGTTACACTGGAAACCTTCCAAGGGACCGCAGCCTGCACTTGTTTGTACACACTGTAATATAAGAGATCATGTTTTTACATTTACATAACACACTCTGGTCCTGAATTGTGTATTGGAGTGGATTCTTAAGGAACCCTTTATATCTGGGTTTTCTGAAAACCTAGGCAACAAATAATAGGGGAAAAAATAGTGCCTGGATTTGTGCTTGTTTCTCTGCTTCTTATCTTCTGGAATTTTATAGGTAGTTTTTTCTTTTGAATTTATGAACTATAGAAACTGGTATTATTAGTAGACAGCGGGCAGAAAATTGACAAGTTATGGTACTGCAGTCTTAATAAAGGAGGTATGAGTTATACAGTAATGCGATGCAAACATGATCCTGCTTTCTCTGTTTGATGGGGCCATAAAGAATCACAGTGAAATTCATAATATGACCAAACCTTCAAAATTTTCATTTAACGGTCAGAGCATGCTGTAGGTGTATTTGTCCAGAAACCCCACCCCTGTGTGGATATCACCTTGTCACTCAGGGTAACATGACATAGTCTTAATACAATATATGCCTTGTGTCAAACCCGTTGCACCTCTTCCAGTTTGAAACATAAACAGTAAAATTAATGGGTCTTGACTCTCAGAGCCCAGGGAAGCAGTCTTTAATCCTCTGAACTGCTTTTGGAATTCAGGGAGTGATACTACCTGTAATGTAGGGTTGCTTTTGAAGGCCCCTTCTGACATTAGCTAGCTCAGATGTGCCACACCACTTGGGGCACACATGGCGCACATGTGTGTAAAAGGTATTAGCCACAGCATGGATACAGACTATACACAACTGTGCACCCAGGCAGAGCAGGATGCTGCTGCCCAACACTTCCCCAGTGTGAGGCTGGGGATGTGCTTGGAAAAGCTGTTGAGGGTGGTCTAGGGAGGTATCTGTGATGCCAAGGTAAGCATTTAACCGATACCTCTATCTCTTGTAAAACTCTATAGTTATTTGTACCTTGAAGATCTGTTTGTTTGTAATAAATCACTCTGATGGCATTTAGTAGAATAGTGGCCTGCTGCTGTACTCCAAATGCAAATAAACTCCCAGACTCTATACTTTTCAGGGCATCAGTTGGAGCTCATCATCAAATGTTAATGGATATAGCTGTCAAAATAAGCAGAGTCCCTTTCAGTTAATAATTGCCATGGGATTTGTCCACATGCTTGGTTTTAGTGTGTCTAATTTTAACTTGTTTGTTCATTAAGCTGTTCCCCATGCTTTGTTGGTGCTAGTCCTGTAGATTTTACTGAAGACAGAAAGTCTCAAGATTTCAAACAGGAGCAGGTGCAGAGCTGTATTCTGAGTAAATCCAAAGTCAAAAGGAAAAGAATGAACAGCCACAGGTACATGTGTGTAATTCTTGAGAGTGAACCTGTAAAAGCACATCAGCCTCACACTGTGAAAGCATAGGAAGCGTTTGGGGTGTGTGGGTGCTTGTGTGTTAGCTGATGTACACTTGTGAAGTCAATGATGTTCAAACACAGAAATAAAGGCCAGATCCTTAACTAGTTTAGTTTAAATAGATTCACTTCTGTAGCTTCCTTGAACCCACAGAAGTTTGCATTTGCTGAGGATTCTGACTCAATGTAGTAAGTACAAATATCTATAAAAATAGAACACGTAGAAACAGTTAATAAAATTTAAGACCTGCGTTGCATAATGAATTTTAAAACTTCATTATTCCCTGGAATAAAATAATTTGACATGAAAATACAACTTTATTACTACAGATGAAAAGGGTGGTTATTACAGTTACTGTTAATACGACCTGACATTAAGAACTATTCAATGAAACACAAGTTGAAGGACTTAGGGTGGTAAAAGCAGTTATTTCAAGTCTAAAGTTACATCCTGTAAGAATCCAGATGGAAGAATCAGATTTGCAGTGTTAAATCTAAAGCCAAAAAGAATTTGTTTCTGCTAAAAAAATTGTTCTAATGACTTCTAACTTGATCTGCTCAAGCAAGTAATTATCATATCTAAAAATAAATATATTATTTATCATGTTTTCGAGCTTTCAGAAATGCTAGAGTTGGACGTGAAAAAACCATCTACTATAGATAACATAAGAGAAAGTATAGCAAGTCCTTCATTAGAACTGAGTGTATTTGCCTTTACAAGGTAAGGAACTAATCTAATGCTTTACTAGCAGAATATATACAACTTCATAATGAAACACAAATTCACTTTATAATTGCTGCAGCTGCCTTTTGTTCATGCTAGGTGCCCTACCTATAGGGAGTTCTGTAGCTGCCTGTTTAATGTCCCCTGGTTGGTTGTAGATGGTCATTTTTTTCTCATCTGTTAGCTCCTTTGGGCATGTAATTCAGTTTCCCTTGACTGTTTTTAAGGAAATTCTATTATGTTCTTTAACTTCTCACCTATCTCTCTTGGCATCCCTTATCACACATCTCTTTTAATCCATCCCAAAACTCTCTTGTGCTTTTTGCTGTATATCTCATCGCTGTTCAAACATGATAATGCTCATTCTTCCACTCATGAGTTAGTCACTTTTAATGCATGGGCGGGAAAAGGCTTTTCACACTGCCCGCTGTCAAGTGCCTTTAAGTAACTGTATTCATGGCAGAGAGTAAAAACTATGTCTGAGGGCAATTAAATGCACTAGTGAAGCAGAGGAGTTTCCTGACTGCAGGGTCCACATGAGCATAATCCTTCCAAGAGCTGAGAAATTCTCATCCTTTGCTGGAGCCATGGGGAGCTGAAAGGCTCTAAACGCTTTGCAGGAGCACATCATGAAATTTATGGAGAAGCCAAAGAATATTTCATAAGGATGACTTAATGAAACGTTACTCTTGCCTTTTAGGGGCCTGCAGGTTTTATGGTGCTGCTTTGTTCAATGAAACACCATTGTCAGCAGAGGAAGAGCCTTGGCAAAGCATTAGTTAAGAGATAAAAATGGAAATGGCTCAGGTGAGGCTTAGATCTTGCTGATTTTTCTGATGCTGTGCTGCAGCAGTGGCACTGCTCTATTCTTCAGTCTTGAATAACCAAAACAAATGATACATAACCATGGCAGGAGTGCTGTAAATGCGACAGATGTGCTCATAATCTTGCCCCTTCTTTTGGTACATGGGTTGAGGTGATTAGTTGTTATGCAAATAGCGAGAATAGCATCTCAGAGTGTGATTTTGCAGTCTGGATTGGTTAATAAGCTAATTGGTGTTCATAATAAAAGAGCTTCTTAAGGTATTTACAAATGTACAATAGATGTTTTTCAATCTTTTATCAACTTGGTGGCAATAAAACAAATAAATGAAATACAATGCCATGTTCAACACTAGGGATTAGTGATTGCAGAGATTTCATTGCAATAAAAAATGTCTAAGAAGGAAAGTCTGAATTGATAGGGTGGGGGATTTTTTTTTTCTTAACTGGCTTATGTATTTTCAGATGTGCTTCACTTAATGAATGGTTCCACTTGTGTGTTTCTTTCCCCATCTACTATTGTGTTCACAAAAGAAAAAATTAATGTGCTAACCCAAAACAAAATTGTAATCCTTTAAATTACACTGAAATCTTTAAAATGTAACAAGGCAAATATACAAGAGGTTTCAGTGATATACAGCATGCTTCTAGTACATGTGGGCCATGTGTAATAGCGCTGGTTCAAAACTAACTACCTCAAACCAGCAAAATCCTGCTCCACCTTCTTTCCCAAACCTTGCTGAGGTTTTTCCTAAATGCGGATGAAATGAAGCTGATACACCATCTTCTTCAGAAATTAACCCCATTCTGCTTTTCTCATCCCTCTCTCCCTCAATACGCCTTCCTGACTAACAGTGGACAAATACAGTATCTGGTGTAGTTCTGCACTTAAAATTTCCTCATACACTTAATGGTGATGATGATGGTTCCCTTCTGGGGTGGTAGGAGTTGGAGGAGCCCCAGGGTTCTGTGCCATTGTATTTCTGGTGGTCAGAAAAACAGTTTCATAGTGTATTTCCTCTATTCCCACTTATTCAGCCATCCACACTGAACAAAAAGCTGTCCCTTACTGGCATCCTTCGTACACACTGGGATGCTTCACACCTAATGTGCAGACACACATTTCAGAGCTGTCTCCTGACTTCAGGTCTAAGCTTAAGCTGTAACTCCAGAAATTGTTTATACAAGGTGGACCTCAAGAACCAGTTAATAAGATACTTTAGAAGGATAAATATAGTGCTGGTTTGAAAAAAAAGGCTGCAGTTGTTCTGCTGAATGGGAAGGTAGGTGATACTTAAAAAGAAGGATTTGGTAATTATATTTACTGCTAAATGTTCCCAGATGATGTTACATACCAATTTAGTTCTCCAGTCCAGCCTCACTGAAATTTGTAGCAGTATTTCTGTTGCCTGTAATAGACTCTCCAGACAGTGAGTGTGTGTACCTGCATGGCCACATTCAGTGAATGTCCACCAGACTTTTCTTCAGTGAAATGGTGCGGAGTCACAAAGGAATGTGCAGGTGTGGGTCCATCCTGGAGCAGCTTACTGACATTTTCCTCTCGGTAAGTTTGGCTTACTGAGTTTCAGTTTCAAGAGTGGGTTAAGCTTCTCTGTTGATTTATCGTGCAAAACTTTGTCTGTGTTAAAATATTCAGCCAAGGTAGGCTAATGTTTAACTCTAGAAAAGAATCAGCATTTTTTTTAAAATGTCTTGAGGGCATAAGAGCCAACCTTCACTGAAGGAAGCAGGAGTTATACTACTGAATTCTCTGGATTTAGTCTTAAAATACATTTAAGTTATTGTAGCACATTAAATTATATTCACACACACACATACATATACACACACACATTTGGTATCCACAGAATGAGACCGCATTAACCATCCTAGCCAACCAAAGAGGTGCATTTCTAAGAGATGATTCCATGCCTGATGGATTCTTATTCAGTACAGTTTATATATATAATATTCAGATGAGAATTGTACTGCAGAAAAGAATAGTGAAACATCATGATTGCATCGAGGGTGTACAATTATAATACAACTAACTACAGTGTTTAAATATTCATTTTTATGAAAGACATTCATTATGCTCTTCATCTTCTAAGTTGCTCCCACTTAAGACTCATTCCAGCGTTCAATCTCTGATAGATTGGAAAAAAATCATAAAAAAATTAAATGCTCTCATTATGTTTTGGACAGCTTGTATTGACAATGTATCCCACACTTCATTTATAACAAAGCTTATAATTTTTGCCACTCAGAGATAGCTGCAGCTCCTCTGAGGCACAAAGTATTTGCTACTAAGAGTTAAAATGGGAATTGCTGTGAAAGAACAGATTGAAAAATAAAAGGCCCTTGACTAACCTCACATTTTGGAGACTTGCACTGAACCATTATTTCAAGCTACAGGGGAGATGATAACATTTAGACACTGTGTAGCATCCATCATAACACACACCACCATCCAACGTAACATGTAAAAACCACCAGCATAGAGATGGCAGGAAATGGGACCCTTGTACATTAAGGCTTTTTAATCTCTTAGCTTGTGTTTTGTTCTGCGTTGTTCAGTGCAGCTTCTGCCCATTACTGTACCACCTGACAGGTGCATTTGTAATTCCATGCACTTGCTGAACTACCTATTGTTGAACGTGGAACCGCGTCTCACACTCAATGTCTAGCAGTTGCAGCACTAGCGTTACTTTTGCCACGTGCCTGTCTTTGACATCCACCTCCAAGCAAAAGCTTCTCTTCAGGAAGGAGAATGTCAGGCTGTGGCACCTGGATTGCTCTTGTCTTTGTGCTGAACTGCCTGCAAGGACAACGTGTTATTTGATGACAAACTGGAAACAGTGCATGTGTATGATTGGACAGGGGCTAGCCACCAGAGCTCTGAGGCTTCCTTTTGGATAAGTCCTTCCTTTTGGATAAGTCCTTCAAATTTAAATTCTTACCTGAATATTTTGAGGAAGGCTGAGCTTTTTCAGGCTGCATCTGTCTCTGTAGTCTCTGTAAAGTCTGCCAGGGATATTCAGACTGCAGAGGAAACCCACAATCACTAGCCACCCTCCATAGCTGCTGAAGACATTGGTCTCAGCTAACACCCATCAGCACAACCTTTAAGATGTTGCTGGTTTTGATGACCTGCAGTGAGTAGGGAGGGGAATGTGGTTTGGCCCCCACCACACTGTGGTACCCAAGGCTGCAGGCAGTGCTGCCTACCCCTCAAGCCATATGCTTCAGGAGGGTGGCTACTGCCCTGTGGCTTCTTCCTGACACAACCTCCCTCCTGCAAGCACCTCATGCACACAGCTCCTGGCCACTCATGCCTCTCACAACCCCTCCAGCCTGAATCACCCCTGCAGATGTCACTGCAATCTCTTCCAGATGCATTCTCAGCCTCTGTCTAATATCTTAAGGCACAGATGGGGAGTTTCAACACTTTTTCTATGGATTTATAATGAGCAGGTAAGTTGTAAATGAGTATAAGATGTATAATGAATTTGACTTCAGCCTTCTCCATGTCACATGTCCTGGGACATAAGCATTTCAAGTGGGGCACTGTATTTTTGCCAGTGTTTGCATAATGCTTTGGCCAACGGTGCCTTATTGACCTGAAGGTCTAAGTATGGCTGTAACATAAATACTAATGTAAGCCTTTGGGAAGGTAAGAGGTTTTCTTGCCCCTTCCTAAGGTTAGGAGAACGAGGAACGGTCACAGCTGCTTTAGCTGCATGAGCTATTTATGCACAGAGTCAGATAAACAGAGATGAAGCAGATACTCAGCTTTTGGTGGCCATGGAAATTTTAGTGTTAGAGACACCTTTGTTGACCAAAGTTTTCTACTCAGAAAGTCTCAATGATGTTTTAGGAGCCGTTTCAACATACATGAGCTTCAAATCCTCTCTGTCACTAACCAAATGACAGATGGGCAAAGGATGCTCATTCTGTAGTAATGGAAATGCTCAAGGAATGTTTGTTGGTTACCAACTGTGGTGTAGTATTGGACCCTTACCGGGACTCAGAAGAGCTACGGCAATACAGGAATATTGTGCTGAACTTCTCTATGTGAGGTGATACTGACTATTTCCCAGAAAGAGCTGTTGCAGACAACCTCATAGCATGGAAGATGATAAGCAGAGTAAAATAATGATTAGCCACTACTATCTGAAACAAACACCTGTAACAGGATGAAACAACAGAGTAAAACCAGGAGCTGGAGGGACACCTCTATTTTTGGATCGTGCTGTCCACTGGAACTGAAACATGGCAGGAGTTTCTGGAAGGCAGGAAGGATCAGCACACTGGTGAGGGAACTTTTGGTTATTGGATATGTGCACTGGAATGTAATGAACAAATGAAACTCATTAGTTTGTCCTGAAACAGAGGGTTGCTTCTTTTCTTTCACAGCTACACTATCACTTGTTTTTACGAGCTGCCCTGGTGAATATTTTTCTTTTTCCTCCACAGATTATTTTCTTTCTTTATACACCTTACTCATAAATAGGAATATTGTTCATTAAGAATGCCTTAAAAGCTGAATAGTGACCCCTCAAATTTTAGATGGATGCACACACTATGATTTTAATAGGAAATCTTCGTTGTTTCTACCCAGCCTTTGTGGCAGCAACTGTATCTGACAGAATAGTTATTATAATAATCCATTCTTTGCTTGATGTTTTTACAACACTGACTTATTCAGTAGCAATCATGAAGGATTATTCAGAGTACAGACCATTGGGCAGGATGAAGAACAATGCCTTCACAAATGCAGGGTAATCAATGATTTCTATTTTCTGAGCAAGAATACTTTCAGTTGTACTGCAGACAGAATTCCCCCTGGTTGAATAACTTGCTGAAGTGGAAAATTTTATTTAGCAGCATTTGATAAGAGTTTTGCAAGTCTCCACTGAGTCATTAGAAGTGGTACAAAAAGTCTGCTTTAGCTGAGAGTTAAATTCTGGCTCCTTCCTGGGTGAGTACTGCTGTGAGAGAGTGTTGTAGCCCTGCAGTTATTCTCTAACACTGTGCCTCTCCATCCACACAGAGTAGCCACATGGTCAAGGGTTCCTGTGGAAAACAGCACAGGTTGGTAAAATTCCCCAACTAGAGCTCCAAACTAAACAACCTGGATGTTTAAATATGAGAGAACTTGGGTTTATTCTGTTACATCAGCATTTACCTGAAACCCCCTGACTTACTTCACTGATCATCAGCAAGATCAAATTTCTGTCTTAAATGTTGTTTGGTAAGAGCCAGTTGACTAGAGACCCAGGAAGCTTCAAAGGGCTCTTTTTTTTTGGTCAATTTTTACCTATACTTCTTCATTTATTTCTCTGGTACAATGAAATTTATACACATGTATCAAGAGCAAAATGTTGCTGGGTGATTTCTGTCATGTTTCCTATAGCTTAACCGAGGTATTTCCTAACATGCCAACGATTATCAGAAAATGCCAACTGATCAACATGCTCCAGCCCAAAGAGGTGCACAGGTACACAGAGGTACTGGAGCACCTCTCCTATGAAGACAGGCTGATAGAGTTGGGCTTGATCAGCCTAGAAAAGAAAAGACTCCAGGGAGACTTTATTGTAGCTGTCCAGTACCTAATGGGACCTTCAGAAAAGGAGAAGGACTTTTTAAAGAGTCAAGGAGTGATAGGACAATGGGTAATGGGTTAAAACTAAAAGGAGCTAAATTTAGATTTCATATTAGGCAAAAGTTCTTCCCTGTGAGGGCAGTGAGAGCACAGGTTGCCCAGAGGAACTGCTTCTGCCCCCTCCCTGTCAGTGTTCAAGGCCAGGTTGGATGGGGCTTTGGGCAACCTGGATTAGTGGAGGGTGTCCCTGCACGTGGCAGTGGGGTTGGAACTGGCTGATCATTGAGGTCCCTTCCAACCCAAGCCAGTCTGTGATTATTTGTAGTTACCAGACCACATTAGTTAAGCACAGTAAGCAAAGCCAATTCAAAGCATTACTGTTTGTCTGCACGGGGTACATGTGGACAGCACACTGTCCTCTCATGAAGGGGTACTGGATCAAGGTCTCTCTTAGCTAGTTTAAATACTGTGAGTAATGTAACCAGACTAGCGTGGCACACTGCCCAGACTAATTTATCTGTCTTTTCAAAGGCAGGAAGTCTGACAAGTCTGTTTTATTCAGTGCCTCAGTTGTCACTAATGAGCGCTGCGCAAGTAGAGCCTGTGAACAGCACAATAATCAATTTAAAACAGCTCCTGCAAGAAGTCCTTGAAGTTGAGTTCTCAGCCCAGCTAATGATGCAAGATGGGAGTCCATCTACGTAGACTGGCTATCTAGAGTAAGTTTGGACAAAAAAAACCCAACAGAAGCACAATATGAGTTAGAAAACATGTCTCCGTGGCTGGAAACACACACCCCAGCTTCAGCTTCTGAGAGTTGATTCAGAAATACCAGGGTTGGCCCACCTGTGCACCTACTACAAGTCAAAGCTAAGACATCAAGGACTGGGGATGCTGCTTAATTTGTGCTTGAAAAGTTCCACCTGCAGTATGTAATGACCCTGTTTCAGCTATTACTGCATTTTAAACTCTTCAGCATGCTGTTAAGGCAGGCCATCAGTGAGAGAGCAAGAGCGATGTTAAGCCTCACTGGTCCTGGCTCTTTACTCTGACATTTTTATCAGTTTTCACTTCTTTTGTCTGCTTAATCTATTCCTTTTTCCAAAAGCACTACTAAAGTTACTTTCATTCTAGGCATTATTACTTTTTTTTTTAGCTTGAAATGTTATTGACAGCTACGATGCTGGCAAACTTATACCTAATGCAATAAAAAATTAGATACAGCTGAATCCCAGTTTCCTGATATAATCATATCAGAAGAAAGTATTCTGCTATACACATGAGACCCTAATGAAGTCAACACAGCTGCTCATGTGTAAAAACAGCAGAATTTGATCCACTGAGTTCAGCTGGATCTGGCAGCTTTCCAGATTTTCTGAGCTGAACTATTCTCATTTCAGACATCGCAGTCACCAGTAGGAGCCAGTAACATTCAATATCAGAGCGGCACTTCTCAGAGATAGTCCTCTCTAGAGCTGTTTAAAATAACATAACCTCCAGAAATATAATATCAACAACTCTATTTACATTCATTGCTTGAGGGGATATTAGTTTACTGTGCATTATATTGTAACATTAAAAATAATATTTATCACAGCCTGAACCAACTCTTTGCTCAGAGCCAAGTGTAAAAGTCAATGAAAACGAAAATTAATCTACCAGCTCTGTTCTAGCAGTTCGGAAACCTGTATCTCCATTCGTGAGCTGTCTTTCTTTCCTCTAAACTGCAAGTTTACTTTGCCTCCCTGACCCTGCTTTTTTCTAGTTTTCATCTCAAACTCATAAAGGAAAAAAAATGGAATAACTAATCTTTCTCTTCAAGTTCTGCTATGCTCTTTGCAGAAGATGACCAACACATCCCTCCTTCCTGCCCTGCTGTTTTCCACTTCAACATATCCGTGCATGGCATCCAGGCTACATCTGCTTTGAGAGGGTTTAGAAATCTTGTTGTCTATAAACCTCAATAGAAGCTCTCAGATGAAATAGTTTTTTGCTTCTGTAAATGTCTAATGGGCTCATCTGCTCTCTTCATATCTCAAGTGCCACAGCATCCTTTTTACTGGTTTCTGTAAAGGATGTCTTACATAGGCAGCATCTTCCTGGAAATAACATCTCCCTTACCTAAGGCTACTTCATTAACTTTTTTCACATTTATCCTCAGATGTGAAAATATACACTTTTTTTTATTTGTTTAGTCTAGTAATGTGGTATGATTCTCATCATCATTTTAGCCATGTATTCTTTTCCAGGTCCCTACCTGTTTATACCTGTCCTTTGAAATTTATTTTGACTCAACCAAATAGGATAGAGTGGTTTTGTGATCACTCATACAGTCTCTAGCCTGAAGGGTTTCTAATAACAAGGATTTATAAGCACTGCAAAAATATAAATTACAATATCAGTATTTTGTTTAACTTATATAGAAGGAACAGCAGTCATTTCAGTGGGGCTTTTTAATACTGCATATATATATATTCTCATGCTTGCCAAAGCCAAAATATATGTCTAAAATATACAGCCTGTGAGTAGTGTGAGACACTGGAAATTCAGGATTATGAGATAACCTGGGGAAATTATTAAAAAAAAAACAAACCAAAACAAAAAAGAAAAAAAAAAAACAACAAAACAATATCTCAGGTTTGGCTGGGATAGGGTTAATTGTCACCAGAAGCTGGAAGGGGACACAGCCAGGACAGGTGACCCAAACTAACCAAAGGGGGTACTCCATACCATATGATGTCATGTTCAGTATAAAAGGGGGCTAGTTGTGGAGGGGCAGCACAGCTCTAGGACATGTAGCTTAGGGACAGCCTGGCTTTGTGAGCTGTAGGTCTGAGTTATGTGATTTAGTGAAAAACTGCACTGTGAATCATGAGTTTTGTATATGCTAAGTCCTGTTGTTATTTCTCCTTGCCTTTGCTGTCCCAGTACTGTCCTTAACACAGCACTGCATCTTGCCTTTGCCTCCACATTCTCCCCATGCCACCACAGGACAGGGGTGACCGAAGGCTCACCCCTGTCCTGTGGTGCACCATGAGTCTCAGCTGCCAGCTGGGACTGAACCACGGCACCAAAACAGAGAATAATCAATACTGTATGACTGACTTAAGCAAAACCAACCAGAAACAAATTCCTAGTAACATTAGAAGTTTCCGCTGTTTTATTCCACATTTTCATAGCAGTTGGCAGCCAAAAAGGATGAAACCAATGATAAATTCCACTAAAGTTAGGTATTTTGTCTTTAACCAAATATAGAGGATTCATCATAAAAGCTAAACTTCCTGTGACAGATCTGGGATTTGGGGGAAGTGGTTTTGTCCAAGGTATGCACTGAATCTGAACTGTACAATAAATTCAATTCTAGCACAAGATGGGAAAATGTATTGTTGCTACTACTATGTGCTGAAGCACACGAGTTCAGTACTTAAAAAATGTAACCCAGCCCCACTGCCTCTGAAAGTCACACCAGCAGGTAACTGCTTTGGAACTAGGACTTTGGCCTCAGAAAAGACCATATTAAAACATACTTTATTTTGTAGGTCTTTCTCAGAGTCCTTTTCCTGCCAATATGTAAATAAGATGCTAATTGAGAGGTGTGCAGGGAAAACATATTCTGACACGTCAGTGCATAGTATTTTCAAGCTATACACAGCACATTTATCATTATGTTAATGTGAGATCCCAAAGGCAGTACTGCCTTTAAGGCATACTTGAGCATGCCAGAGTTTTCCCTTTCATAGGAGGCAAAATAGAAGATAGATTTGTCATTGATGAAAATGTGAAGATTCCCTGAGTTATGCACAGTAGTCAGAAATCCTAAAATAAAATAATATTTTGCTTCTGCGCAGAGATATTTTTTCCACTTACAAACCATGAGCATTTTATAATCCACATTATTTTTCCCCTTTTAGAGGTGGCATAACTGAAGCACAGAGCAATATTTAAAAAATATAATATAATACTGGTTCGAGTGCCATGCATTTGGGCTGCTAATACAGTTAAATGCTAGTGGTTTCCTTTACCTTTCTTTTCTTTCCATAACATACACCTGAAAAGAAGATTGTTTAGAGAAACAAGTAAACAACCAAAGGACACAATATCGGAGAGAGCTCCCAAAGTGTTTACCCAAGCCACTTGCTGAAGGTCACGCAGCAAGCCAGCACAAGGGCTGGGGAAAGATTCGTGACTCCTATTTCTCAGTTCATTCTAAAACTTATGTCAGATAATACTCCAAAAGCTTAAAGGGTGTTCCAAATGTCATATGAATCTTCTCTGAAAAGAGATGCAAATCTGAAGGATGTGGCTTATGGTACAGTTCTGAGAATAGCTTTTTTCTATGAGCTTTAGGTGGTGAGATTTTGCTATATTTCCGTAGCAGTAAATGTCCCCAAACTTTCAGATTTTCTAAGTTTAAATTAAAGATGTAATTGATAGTGAGTTTAGCCTGCATATCTTGTGTTTCTCGTACTTCTTGTTGAAAAGCAAGGCATAGAAATAACCACGAAAATATACAAAAATTTAAGGTAAAGGAAACCTTTCCAATACAGAACTTAACGATTCGACAGGTCACTGAATCCAGGCCCCTACTGCCACAACTAAATCTACATAACATACATAAATGCATCAAGAACCATTTTAACATCGGTTAGATGCCCTAGCTTTCTTCTCTCTTTACTAGAAGGCTGCTCCAGAAAGTTAATAAAACCCAGACATTTGCAAAACACTTGCTATCCTCAAACCTTGCACAGCAAAAGACAAACAAATCCCCTCAAATGAATACCAATCACTTTGGTCTGTCACCTCCAGGGTGAAATTGCATATGATGTGTTCAGAGGACATACTAGACAAAACTAGGTGTTCAGTTTCTATTTTAAGCAAACCACCCTGTACCTCTTCACTATCAGGATGCACTTTGCTACTGTTAACAACCACTGCTCTGTCTCATGTCGGTTAGTGACAATGGGCTCAAGTATCAGAAAGATGTTCTGGATCATCACAATTACGTACCCATCTACTTAAACATTTCTGTGGTTTTGCTGAGAACATACATTGTGGCAAAAACGTGCCCATTAAGTGTTTTGGGTGCCCTAAAAACCAGCCAAATTCAAAGTCTCTAAAAACATTAAAAACAATAAGGGCAGCCGTATCTTTGTGGTTCTTCATACATTTAGCGACTTAATCTCAGTGTGAAAGTTTAAGGTAGGTCTAATCATGGATCATGCAAATGCACAGGGTTCAATGCAACATTCCCCACAATGCAGTAAAACTGCACAAACCCAAAGTGCTTCTGGTCAGCAGAGCTAAAAGCTGTTGCCTGTTTTCATATGGTCAGGAAAGCACTTTTTGCTTCATCTTATGTTATGTTATTTTGGTTTTATTGTATCTATTTGCCCATTAAGGTAGGCAGCAATGGTTTAGAATGGCAAACTTGACAGAGTTAACCAAGCAATCAAAATCTGCACCCGAGGAATGCAACATTCACCAAGGACTTTTGCTTGGTTTTTTCTCTGTTGCTGGGAACCTTTAGTAAAAAGGGATGTATTTATGAAGCAGAGGAAAAAAAAACTACAATTGACATTCAACACTGTTAAAGGCAAACAGGAAAGGGTACTATGTTTTAAGAGGCTTATGAGGAATAACATAAGCATTGAACAATGGGAGACTTTAAATAAATACAGATAGCCTGGCTGAGGAAGACAGGAATATCTGTCTTGAAAAGGCCACCGTAAATTAACAAAATAATTGAGAGCAGAAAATAAATGAAGAATTATTAGTTGGATAAAAGCTCACTAGCAAAACAACACAGTAACAGTGAATGACTTTCATCAGTTGTACTTTTTACTAAAATTAGGTGATTGCATATCAGCAATGCAATCCTAGAGCTAGTTTTGAGACTTCACTTGCTATGGGCATTAGTGGCCACAAGCAGAAAAATCAGGAGTTGTATTTCAAATGCTAGTCTGTGCATTAGGTTCATTTACCTTTCTGGCAATCAAGTAAAGCAAACAATTATTTTCCCATTATCCATAATCCTCTTATTTACCAACTTTTAAACTAGTGGTTTTAAAATAAAATTACTTAAATAATGAAATATGATATTATATCAAACTCTCAAGTAATGTTTTTGAGAAGGCAAAACACTAGGAATAGTTCTCCTAGACAATACTTTTCTTGGAAGCATTACATCAGTGATTTTAAAGGACTAGATGAGGCTTTGCTGTGCACATCAGTAAACAGGCTGAACATCTGCTGCAGTCTCTGACAGAGCTCAAGTTACTGGTGTGACAACAGAGAAACAGCTCCTTATTGTCCCTAGATCATGCCACCACACTCAAACTGAACTTGAGAAGGATAGATGTCCCTCACAAATGTTTAGTTGCTGTTCCCTTAAAGACCTGCTTCCCAAATTGTAAAAGTATCAAAGGCTTTTAACAAATTAATGCCCAATATACCTTTCCTTATGTAACCACACAAGCGTGTGCCCCACTTCACCAGCACTGACTGGAAAGTATTAACTGCCCAGTCTTCAGGAGGAGAGATTAACTGAGGTTCAGGTGTCAGTGAACAGTTAGCACTCTTTCTTCTTTATTATTAACATCTATATTGTAGATGTTCCCATATTTACAGATGTGTAACTAAATGCAAACAAATCAGGAGATGAAAATAAACTCATAAAAAGGGTCTCACGAGTTCCCCTTACTTGTTGCACCAGCTGCAGGCCCTGACAAAGGTACTACTACTACTATTACTGGAGCAGTATAGCAGTGTGTGTACCTACCAGTACCGCAACATGAGCGTGTCCACGAGCAAACTCACCATCTACCTGGGCAAAGCAGATACCAGTAGGAAAGGTGAGGGCAGTATGAGGAGCCAGACCACTTGACTGACAGGTCAGGCTGCAGGTTAACAATGGAGCCAGGCACCTGTGCCCTGACCTCCGTGACATCCAGATTTGGGGACACCACTTCCAAAGTCCTTGGCAGAAGTAGCTTTAGGACTGACAGTGATGCCTCTGTGTCACCAACTGTGAGGCTCTGTCTCGGGGCACAGGGGTTAATTGCTAGGAATGTCAAATGAGAAAGGCTAATGATGAGCTCAGAGACATTTCAGTATTGCTACTGAGCAGCTGATTACTTGGGTTACACTGGGGGTAAAGCACTCTTAACGCAATCATTTTTTTCCAAGGCATTAATTATTTTACATATATTATTTATATATACAAACACATGCACACAGATAGATTTTCTCATTCTAACAGTGCTGGGACATGAAATAAGAAGCCTAGTACTTCTTGTCAATGCTAACCTGTCAGGATGCCACATCAGCAGTGCTAGGAGAAGCGAAGGGCCTACTGAATGTGTTTCATCTCTTCACTACAGCTGACCCGATATCCACCTCCCTTCCTATTCTACAAAACTTATATACATTTATAACATGTTTGATACTTCATGTTATTCACCACTTTAGAGGATTCCTTTGTGACACATCCCTATAAGTAACAATTGTTCCAACTGAAGCTCCTTTTTCCTTTCACTCTGTCCCCCCATGTAGAAAAAGGAGTATCCATGTCTGCTGCCCCCTCTTCATCTAGACCTGTTACCTGACTGCTAATGAGATAACCGGGTGTCAACAATTGCGACTATTTCAGAAATTCCATGCAAGTTGTCATTCTGTCTTTCATTGCTGCTCTGAACACATCTAAAGAAATAAAACATTTTTCAGGAAAACATCTGGAACTATGAATAATATCATATCTGTGGCTTTCTGTGTCCACCACATACACTCACGTGTAGAATCTTGAAATCCACTTTCGAAATCTACGTTTTTATCTCATATTAAATACCATTATTTGCTACTAAGAGTGCAAAAATACCCTTTTGTTTTACCCATTCTATTTCAATTAAAAATTACATTTTTTTTCCATTTCCAGATTACTGCATTTCTCAGCTTTAACTTATTGCCATGTAATTGCCCAACATTTAAAAATAGAATGGCATTCAATCTCAGTAGGTATCACAGAGGAGTCTTAACCAGCAGGAGATATTGGTTTAATCACTACTTTGAATTGTTACAGCTACAGCAGAACTGTAGAAAGATTTGCCTGAAAAATTAAACCATGGAGAATGAACGTCCTGATCACGGAGGCTCAGGTAATTTGCTAACACCTTAAGATAGATGTTCAACTTACATACAGTATGCTCAGGACGCAGCAGTGTTGTAATGCCCTGAAAACATACTGTTCTCATGGTTATGATCCACCTCATACCGCTGTGTGACAGAGATAAGAAAACATTGATAATGGCTACACCAGTGAAATCTTCTCTTACAGTAAAAGTGAATCTCTACTATACTATTAGTCATTACTGTGGCATTCCTAGTCCAACATTAGTTCCAACCGTATGTCCAGAGATTTGGCTTACATGATAAAACACCCATATTCTAAATACGGTGGTGACTACCCTCTGTCTTAAGTAATACATATCCCTTGCACTGATCAGGTTCTTTAAGTATCTACATAAGGGGCCCCAGTGACGCTGAAGAAGCATGCTGTCTACTTTCAATTCTCAGTGAATCCTGGAAAGATTTTGTATCTGAAGGACTTTAGGTACAGCAAAGACTCTTTTACTTCTGTGTTATACTCATATCAGGACTGCAATAACTATTGACTTCTTTATCAGCAAAAGATGCCTTCTGAAAGCCTATATAAGCTTGTCAGGATTTCCCAGGAGTGCTTTTCTTAGTTTCCTAAAGATCCCTCACAGCATGCAAGCTCAGTCTCCAGGGAAAGCTAGGAAAGACCTTGCTTTGCACTGCCTGCTGGTTTTGTCTTTTTTTTTTTTTTTTGTTAAAGTAACTTTAATTTCACTACTACAGACTCTCCACAAAGCATATTAATTATTTATGGTATTAGGAACCTGTGTGTGGCTCTAAAGGTTACTACCCCAAAGCCCCATAGTCAAGGATCAAGTACAGCAGGCAGCACAGCTCGCAACATGAACTAGCATCCCTCCCTTATTTGCTGCACACTACCAGAACCACAATTGATTAGTCCCAATAACAACATTCAAGACACATGATGTCATGCCGGGGGGAAAAATACGTTAACCCTTACACCCTCATCAACTACCTTTGTCAATGTGATGGGTATCCCTGCAAAGCACAGTCAGGGGTACACATGCTAAAATGAAGGAACATGGTAAAGCTGCTCCACTGTGGTACTACTCATGTGCAGTTTGAAGTTCATGAGTTAGTTAACTCAAAATCTAACTCAATTTATTATTATTAATAATAATACAACCTGGTATTTCTGCGTGACTGTACATTACACTGTCTAGCCAAGAATGCAAAATACAGAAATGGGTGAAAAGTCATCTCACCTTCCTGTCTGCAAAAAGGTGATTATCTAATGCTGTATTAACTTTAATTTTCTTGTGATAATCATGCATCCATTATGTCTGTATCACCCATGAACACTGTAGAGTGTTGAGGGTTTTTTTTCTGCTTTAATCCCAAGACATCACCCCTTTCACTAGTACTGGTTCTGGTGAACACTGGACATAAATATTGATTGCATCTGGCATGAAAGCAGAGTAATTATTTGTTTAAACAACCACCTATGTGATGGACAGTATCATCTAATAAAAAACTTTACAAACAGAACACCACTGTTTGTAGTTAGTGATCTTTTGTTGTGACACCATCTATTTAAAAAAAAAAGGTTTTCTTCCTTCAGCTGTAATTCCACTGGTTAATTGGAAGACTTGTGGTTTTTTTCTTTAAACATGAACCTCTTCCTTTGCAGTGGCTGGAAACTTGTAAATGCTTAGGAGTAGGGCCCCATTATGAGGGCTGTAAGGCTACACTGGAGCAAACAGGCTCAATAGAAATTTTCCCACTGTCAGGGGATGGAGTGTGGCAGTGATACCTTATTTCAGAGTCACAGAATCACAGAATATTAGGAGCTGGAAGTGACCTCAAAAGATCACCCAGACCAACCCTCCTACCCAAGCAGGATTATCTAGAGTAAATCACACCGGAATGTGTCCAGATTGGTCTTGAATGTCTCCAGAGAAGGAGACTCCACAACCTCTCTGGGCAGCCTGTTCCAGTGCTCTGTCACCCTCACAGTGTAAAGGTTCCTCCTTATATTAAGATGGAACTTTCTACATTACAATTTGGAACCATTTCCCCTTGTTCTATCACTGTCCATCACTGAGAAGAGTCTGGATCCATCCTCCTGACACTCATCCTTTACATATTTATAATTGTTAATGAGGTCACCCCTTTCCTTTATGTGGACATAACAAATCCATGTGCTCTTTTTGTTTTTAAGAAAGATAATAAATGGAGTTCTTATAATAGAGGTGAAAAATATGCAGTAATGCAGAGATTTTATTCCTATATACTTGCATTCAGGAGAATTTTCTGCAGCCTATGTTGCTTCTTAGAAATCTCCTGTAGCATATCTATCCATTCAAACCACTGAAGGCTTGGCTTGGATCTTGTTTTTGCTATAAATCCCCATTGTACACCATGACTTTTAAGTCTTTGAGTCTATGCCTGCAAAACAGCTGGGCAGTCTTAAGGAGGTTTAAGGGCTTTAGATTTAATACTGGACTATATGCCCCGGTGGGGTTGGGAATGACAAATGCTGAGCCCAGGCAGTCCCATGGAGTCTTCTGCTGGCACTTGCTTTAAGGCCCCACACTCCAGGCTTTCTCTTATCTCCCACCCTATGGCCAGTAAAGCACTTGAGAAGGGGAATTTTTGGCACTTGGAAATGCGATTTTACTTCCACTGACACCTTCTGACAAAAAAGGATAAGTCTTCCCAAAATTTGACACAAAGCCAAAGCCTTAGCCTTCTTAGTGCTGTCAGTGAGTGGGGAGGCAGGAAAAAAACTTGTATTGATTACAGACTGTTAACCCCAAAGGGACTGTGGAAATGTGTTTTTTTCACACAGCTTTAAGAAAAATTGTGTGGGCTGCAGAGATGCTAAAAATGCTGGTTTAAAGTTGCAAACCAAGTCTCACAGCTTTGGTAATATTGCTATGTTAAACCGGAGCTGCAGAAGTTATCTAATGTGTAGGCACTAGGTGTACGCAGCGTACAGTATATATTCTCTGTGTGTGAAGTGTGACCTACACTATTGAAAAGACTATCCGCTTTTATCAGTCGATTAGATACAAGTAATCAGCAAACCATCCTGTTACAAAAATGTGGACAGTCTCCTTGTGGAAACAGAGTGGTTTGATATATTTCATTCGTTCACACACACGCTTTTCACCTACGCTATGGTTGCAGTATATACATTTTGCCACTCAAAGTGCACACACACAGCTTTTTATCTAACAGTGCCTAGAAAAGCTACATTAAAAGTACCAAAGGCTTCTGAAGTTCTGTTCAATGTTTTCCAATATCATGTATAAAAAATGTTCTTGTCTGATACTGGAAGTGATCCCTCTAAGTTCTACTTCATAAAACTCCTGGAGCTTTCATTTTCACGCACCTTCACATTCTTCACAACCAGTGGTATTGATATGCCATATAACAGCCTATCTCTAGGATGACTGCAGTAAATACGTACTACTGAAAGTATCACAAAGATTGATCCCTTTTTTCCTCCCCAGTTATATATACTCAAATTATTAGTTTCTCTAGACATAAACACTTAGAGAAAACATTGCCTTTGAGAAGCAGTGTAGAGCCTCCTGGATGCACACCAGATTGTGGGGAGAGATGGGCAAATCTTGACCCAAATTTATACACATGAAACCACTCTCTCCTATGTGAAAAGATATAAAAACAGGACTTCTATGGTCATCTAGTCTCCCCAGTGTTTCCTTTGGTCAGTTTGCTGCAATCTGTTACTTTACTGCTTCCTGAGTGGGTGAGCAGTGGGTTCTGACTCCGACTCCACTGGCACCACTATGAAAGTCTTTTCAAGCTTATCCCTTCAGTCATGGAATCACAGAATGGTTTGGGTTGGAGGGACCTTAGAGTTATCTCGTTCCAACTCCCCTGCCATGTGCAGGGACACCTTCCACTAGACCAGGATGCTCAAAGCCCCATCCAACCTGGCCTTGAACACTGACAGGGAGGGGGTAGCCACAGCTTCTCTGAGCAGCCTGCACCAGGACCTCACCAGCCTCACTGGGAAGAATTTCTTTCATATATCTAATCTAAATCTGTCATCCTTCAGCCACAAGGTTGGGACTGAACTAAGAGAATTTTGAGCATTTCCATTCATTCTCATGATTTGGCTTCTCAGATGTGCAGAGAAGTGTCTAAACCACCTGAACTGCCCTGTGTCTGCAAAACGGCAGGAGAAAAAAAAATGAGCCTGGAAAGGAGCTCAGAGTCAGGTTACTTCCAACAACCTTGTTTCTCACAGCAGCTCTACTCATTTACCTGCACCAACAACAGACCTTACCCCCTGAAAAAGCAAAAGGATCACATGGAGTACCCAACTTCTACTCCCCCAAGGAAAGCTATTTGCTCTTTCCATTCAACAGAATGCCACAAGCCTGAGACAACCTAATGCCTTTTTTTTTCCTTCTTACCATAAGTCTTTGTACCAGAGGCAACAGACATCACACAATTAACTTCAAGACAAGAAATTTCCATTAGAAACTTAAGATTTGGGAACGCTAGGTGTAGAGGATCAGGTGTAGGGGAGATGGAGCGTTGCTCCCAGGGAGCAGTGTAGGGCTTCTGGTTTTGTTTTGGTTTGCTTTCTCTGAAGGGGGCAAACACACCAGCAGTACTTTGAGGAAGGCAGAGAACAGGATTAGTGGATTTAGGACAAACCAACAGAAGCAAAAACTGTGGAGCAAAAACTTTAATCTTTGCTTAAAATATTGGCAGCATCTTGCTTTGGCTTATACTCACTTCACTCAGTATTGGCTTTATAATGGAGATGCAGCGGTGTGATAACTTTGGTTTAGTAAGAGATCATATAGCACCAATAAAAGGTAGTGGTGGTGGTGAAACCCACTCCTCCCCAAGCTAAAGCATTCCCAGCTAATGAAAACTGTGACAGAGTCATTACCACCACAGGGGTTCTGATTACATCTGTTGATACAAGATTGATTTTTCTTGGCCCACAGTCAACTGCCATCTCTGCAAACAGTTCACAGCAATACAGCCCATGGGGGGGGAGTATTTTAGAGCCACTGACCTAGGCAGCACTGTTTGGTTTACTGTTTTCTCGTGAAAGCTCCCAGACATTTTGGTGCCTGCCTAAGTATGGAGCTCACCAACAGCAGCCAATGCAGGTCATAAAACACTGTAATAGAGGATTTCCATTTCAGCTATGACTCTGTCCTGAATTCAGGGTGGCTGCCTCTGAAATGCTGTACTTAAGGGTGTTTATGATTTAGAAGAAAATTCCAGCCCATACAGTAGTTGCAGCTTTTATCTCCTTGGCTTTGATCTCCTCTGTATTCTCTTAAATAGAATTAAACCTGTCATATCATTTCCTTCCTTATAGCTTTTTCTCTGAAAGACATTTATGCACAAATTAGGAACTTTACACAAAGAGAGTTCCAAGGAATAACAGCATAACTTTGGGATATTTCAGCTCCACCTTGTATATAGTTTCCCAGAAAATGTGGTGTATTCTATCTTGGCTAATTCCTGAACTTGAACTTTTTATTTCATTTTTCCTAGCACAGTATATTTTACCACAACTGCACTCAATGTCTGCTATTGCTAACCTGGAATTGGGAGTACAAACGTTGTCACTCTTACAATACAGCATTAAAATGAATTTGACAACTCTGGTGTCCACACAAAACACAAGTCCCACTGATCAACTGCACCAACTCCATCTTGTTTGGCCCATTGATTAAACTAATAAAAAAAAAAAATTGTAAGGAAACCTTAAATTCATTTAAACTTTCAACAAAGCTTTGCATCATTATGATGTAACAGAGGCTGAGGACAGCAGGGCTAAGCTTGCCCCCTGAAATAACTTCATCCAAGCTCAATGTCCAAAGAGATATTAAGTGCACAATATCACTATAGAAACAAAACCTAAGCTACTTTTCAAAGCTTTTTGGGGTTGTCCCATTAAAGTCTGAATTCAGACCTCAGAATATTTTTATCTCCAGCAAGGATTATCCACTTGTTATTAAAAAGATCTTTCCTAGCATCTCTAATTGCAAAATCCCATTACTTTCCAAGCACTTATGGGTTTATCCTCACAATACTCCCTCCCATCCCATAGCAGCAAAAGCATTACCATCTTACAGATGAGTACTTGAGTCACAAAATGATTACTTGATTTACCCACTGTCCCAACAGAAATTTCAATCACAGCAAAATTTTATCACACAGTGAAAAACTGCTTTTACACTGGTACAAGAATCCTAGGCAAGGTGAAGAAAAATTGAAAATAGCTCACTAGAGGAGGTAGCTGGTGTGATTAGCTCAACTGAACCTAACAGATTACACGAAAGGTTAATGAAAGCTACAAGCCCTGTGCAAGTCACCTGAGCTAGGTGAGGGCAGCCAGGATGTGTTAGAGTAACTGTGCCTGTGCAGTTTAGGGGTCATTGCACTAGTTCTTGTGCTTCCTGGGACTAACAATTGCACAAACACAAGAGCTTTGCAGTGATTCTGAATGCAGCTATTGCTAATATCAGTCAAGTGACAAGTCTAGAAATCAGAGTTCCTTGATTTAATTGGTTTATCCATGAGAATATTATAAAGAAGTGATCCATTTGGGTTTTCAAATACTTACAAACAAGGAAAAAGAAGAAGAAGGAAAAAAAAAGACACCAGAACATGAGACATTTCTTCAAGCTAATAAAAGGAAACACATCATTCCAAGATTATGTGAACGGATTGGAAGAGAAGCTACATAAATTTCAATGATTTTAATTGATGTGATTTTTTTTTTAATGCAAGTCTCATGATTTAGGGATTTTCCATAAAGCTTCTGACTGCTGTAATTATTTAGTTCCTATTATTTCTGCTTCCACTAAAATAACTCCAAATATCTCCATCCCTCAACAGCTTCACACAAAATACATTTAAGCTAGGAACACTGAAGTCTCAAGTACCGGAACAGTTAAAAGATGCCTACACCTAAGAAAAAGTTAACTCAAAGTTTTAGACACACTGTGCAAAAAGTGGAAACAGATAGGTGGCTGTCCTGGTTCTTCCTATACTTTATAAAAACCCCACACCATATGAGTGTCAGCCTCATGGCCATCTCACAGTGTGTCCTGGAGAGACGCTGTGTCAACATCACACTGCAAATAACCTGCAGCACCTGTCTGATACGTTCTCAGAGGCTTTGTCATCTTTCAGCCACAGATCTTTGATACTGTTACTCAGTAAAAAGCTTTAAAAGGAGAAAAAAAAGTAAAACAATACTAGATGCTCAGAATGAAGTATCCTGAAAAACAAAAGCCTATAATCCTTGAGAATGAGTGACTACTCTTAGCGTTTAGAGACAAGTGAAAGCACACAGCAGTCTTAACGCTGGTTTTTGGTCACATCAGGCATTGTCTGATGTAACAAGTTTTCTCAACAGCTTGATGTGACAGCACAACATGGCTCAACAGAACCTCAAAGGAGGTGGCCGTTTGTGGTGCACTTTCTTCAGAAACATAATCTTTACCTGGGTTCCAGTCTTTGAAATAGTGTCAGCCTGAAGCAGACTCACATTGTTGGAAGACACTGATATTTCTGCTGTTCTAACAAGATGATGCTCCTTCCAGACATGCTCTGTAAGGCATGTGGGGCTGTCACATGTGTCTCATTAAATGAACTGACATGAGGTAGCAGCATAGGTTACTATTTATAGAGCACTACTATTTCAGGTATATATACATGAGACAGAGCTAAATAGTAAGCAGGACTATCCATACTTTGCAGAGCTCTAAATTTGGGCACTGAATAAATCAATTTTGGAGGGAGAACTGAAAAGGTGAAGCGTAACAAATGGAGAAAAAAGGAGGTGAACTATTTGTGAATGCCACCTTACAGCTCTATTTTATAGAACGCTGCCCATTCATTTCATAAATAAATTGTCCTATTTGTCCCATCTAAAGTTTTCTTGCCCAATGTCCTTATGCCACACTCAGTCCATTGCTGACATGTCTGTCTATGCCAGCAAAAACAATCCAGTAATTACAGAGGAGTCATTGATAAAGAAGCAGCAAGAACTATGCATAGTTCTTCACTCCCACAGAAAAGCCTTCAGGGCAAGCTGCGGAAATAGAGGATAAGGTAAAAAGGATACAGAGAATTATTACTTAATACCTTTGATTTATTTGGATAAAAGATAATGCCAATTCTTAAGTTGTCCAGAGTGAACCACCATATATCTAATTACTGCACAAAACAAAGGAGAAATCACATAGTACCTTTGTGGAAGAATATGTGACTGTCAACCTGTCAATTATGATGTAGTTCTGGAAGGTATGCAATCATTTATTAGGGCAAGAAGAATTAAAATAATTCGGATTTCTCCCTTCAGTCAAATAAGACCTAAACATAGCCCTTTTCTTCAATAATTCGGTATGAAATAGGAGAGGAAAAGACTCCAGCTATGACTAAGCCATGAGGTAAATCATTGACAGAAATACCAAGGAATTATCACAACCTACTTCTGATCACACAAAACCCAAACTGAAATGCTATCTTCACAGAAATTGTTTCAAAAGTTATAGAGCTCTGCCATTTCCTTGTTGATTTACAGATACAAAAGACCTTCAAAACATTATGAATAACTGAGAGTCTGATATGAAAAATACCATGCAACCAGTGAGAGCTATGTTCTATCTGTACATAAGAGAAAAAAGAAAATAGAATGAAAATTGCAAAATTGAATACAGAATAAAAATGGAATAACCATGGCAGCCACTTCTCATGAATCAGTGCAGTTGGGATAACAGTCAATGTGTTACGTTGAAGTGTAAAAATAAAACAGCCTAAAAATGGGTGTGACAGAAAGGGTCTTAGAAGTCCACCGAGATATGTACGATTATGGAGTGTTTAAAAATAGGTAAGAGAGGAGGCCAGGGATCCAAAAACAATACATACACTACATGATTCAGATCAGGTTTTTTCCATCTTTAGTCTCCTGACTGTATTGAGGTATGATTTATTCTATGTCCTTATTTCTTAATAAAGGAATAACTAAATCAAACTAATCTTCTGTTCTATTGCCCTGAGAATCCAGAGCATCCTCAACACTGAGCTGAGAAGTTTTTCAAGAGCTGCTCTGTGTAGAGTACAGCTATTGACGTAACTTGCATTGATAATATCAAGAAAGTTGTCTTTGTGCAGCCAGCACTGCGCCACACACGGCACAAAGGCATCTATGACAAATCTTTAATTACTTTTGGTGGCATTTTCTCAAAGGCCTTAAGAAACAACTCTGCATCTTGTCAGGAGAGTTCCAAATGTTAGCAAGTCAGAGCCATGATTTTTTAATGAGCTTGACACGTTGTTCCTGTTTTCACTGATTAATGGGATTGTGCCTCTTATAGCAGGTCACAAATTGGATTCTGTAAAAGAGGACATTACAGGTTTACAGCTTTTTGGGGAAAAGAAAAAGCAAGCATGTGCAAGCAATAGACATTGACCTGTTCTTCCTTTGGGTCTCTGTCATTGTAGCACCAGGGAACAATTGATCATTTCTCAAAGACTGACTATATTCTGATCTACAAAGTAGACATGTTCAGCGTATTTTCATCAGGAAGCATTCATCCTCACAGAATGTTGCACATAACCCAAATAAGGTCTTGGTATGTGTCCCACTGTATGTAGTGTTACTGGGAAGCAGCACAAAATCTTCCCAGCAGAGTTTCCTGAAAGAGTTTCCCGGCAGCCGGCTGGCTTTGGGTGCCTCTCATCACTTCTGAAGAAAGATCACTTCATTGTCTTAGTGATAGCATAACAAGATAGAGAACCTCTTGAAAGCACCATTACACAGTATACCACCACTAGTGACAAGGCATATTACCTGTGTGATATCTATCTAATCTTGCATTACAGTGACTGTACTTTTTGGGACCTGTTAAGGTAGGAATTGCTCTTTTGATCTGTCATAGCCCGGCAATTCTACAGAAACATTTGGTCTAATGATATGATATGATATGATATGATATGATATGATATGATATGATATGATATGATGGTCAAATATACTTTCTTTTTAACCACTGTTCGGATGAGTTTGTGTACATTCCATCTAATGGGCACATACATCAAAAAACAAACATGTTAAACACATCTTGAAAAAACCTATACAAAACACTATTTTAAATCTGCTTGCAGCGCATTAACCAAGTGGCACAGTAAGCAAATATTGAGATATAATTTGATTCTACAAACTCTACATAAATTAAGATATATATGGCTTCTGACAGAGGGTTTCTCTACCTGCCTCTTGGTCCGTGATCAAATATAAAACCCACTGCTTTGAAAGGGAGGGAAACGAGTTTAAGATTGTGCTGCTTAATCACCTGACTACAGAGTTGAAAAAAATACATCAATAATAGTTTGTAATTAAAGGTAACATCACTGAGGATGGAGCGGAGTAAAGTGACTTAAGAGAACATAAAAAAAAAAAAAAAGAGGAAAAAAGTAGACTACTGCCAAATGCAACCTCCCAACAAGCACACTGGGTTTGTGCACCCCAGCTGAACACATTGCTAGACAGGCTGATAATGTTTGCAGTGGGCTTTAGGCAAGGCTGTTAATGATAGGGTGTTCAACACAACCCCACAAGCCAATTTGAAAAGAAAGCTCAGCAACCTGAGCAAAATTAACTGCTATAAGTAACTGCAAAGAATGTGCTGTAGGCAGAGACATCAACCTCTACTGTGGCAGGAGTAAACCACTTTAAAATATCCTGCTCCTGCCTAAAGGGAGCCAGTGCTTTAATGATACACTCTCGCTCTGAGTGGCCCTGAAACACAGCTACAGTTTCTGCACCTGAGCTCCAGCTGCTCTGCCGTGCTGGGCCCTGCGCAGGTACAGTGACTCCTTTCACACAGCTCATGAGAAAGCCTGTTTTGAAGTGCAACTTCCAACAAAAATCTCTGCTGCAGAAATTCCTCTGCAGCCCCTGGAGAGATCTTGCTGGAGCAGATATCCACACTGCTGCCCACATAGGAGCCATGTTGAAGCAGGCTCCTAGCAGATTCATAGCAGAATCTATGAAGAAAGAGCTCATGCTGGAGTAAACTTACTCTGAGGGACTGCTGCCCATGGAGAACCTGTGCCAGAGTAGCAGCAAAAAAAGACCAGTCACAGTTCTACTGTGTAGAACTGCCCATTCTCCGTCCTCCTGTGATGTTTGGCTGGGGGAGGTAGAAAAGTGGGAACAGTGGAGTGAAGCTGAGGCTGGGGAAAAGTGGGAAGGTACTAGAGTGATATTTTCATTTTTCTGTTGTTCTCACTATGCAAGCCTATTTTAATTGGCAATAAATTAATTTTGCTTGGTCAAGTCTGTTTTTCCTGTGATGGTAATTGCTAAGAGTCTTTACTTCGACCCACGAGCTCTTTCATCATTACCCTGCACTACTGAGGAGGAGTAACAGAGCAGTTGGGTGGTGTCTGGCTGCCAGATGAGGTTATCCCACCATCAACGCACAGTAAAATTATCATATCCATGAAAGAATAAGGCTTAGGTTAGAACCTGGAAATACTGATGGTACCTGATGGCTACCAGCTCCTAGGTTCGCTAAATTGCTCAATAAACCTTAACATAATTACACAGTTGTGACTAGTTTTTTGAGCAAAGACATCACAGAAAAACAAGGTCATACCTCCCTTTCACCTCGCAAGAAATACAAACTAAGGTGAAACTCATCCTACTTACAAAAAAAAAACCCAATGATTTATGGAGAATACCAAGTAAAATAATTTTATTTAAATACTTGTTACCCTATTGTGAAGATCAAGACCAAGGTGCAGAAATCTTCTAAGGACAGATAGTGAAAGTGCAAAGCACTGAGAAGCAATGGAGCTATAGGAAATAAATTCACAATGCAATAAGTAGAGATTATACAGTTGAGAGCGGTATGATTGATGAGCTTTATCAGAGAAAAATTGCAAAAGCTCTCTGATTTCTTTAAGAAAAGGATTATGGGTATCAAACCCTCAGAATTTATTATTCTGATAGAAATAAGAGGTATTTCAAACATCTTTTAACACAGTGACGAGAGCCTCCCTATAGGGACAATGTGCATTTCAAAGAGTCAATATGCATTTAGTTTCCTTCATTAGAATAAAGCCAAATATACACAAATGTTAAATATTGGAACAGCAGTGCTGGATATGAGTACAAATTAAACACACTCTTTTTTCATATTGCACATCCAGGTGAGGACAAAAATACTTCACTCAAACTCATTGATATTTCTATGCTATGAAGTTCCAAACCTAGGAATATTTTTCCATAGAACCCTTAGTGTCATCAGAGAACTATATATAATAGTCTTGCTAGATAAGGCATTTTCTGTCAGGTGTATCCACCAGGCCATAACAGGAATTGTCTAGTCTATGCCAGAAGGATGCTTTTCTTTGCCATGCTCCTCTGCAAACTAAGACCTTCCTGTGTGTACTTCAGAGTTGCTGCGTTCCCTCTGGGCTGTGGTTTCTGCTGGCACACACCCCGTCCCACAGTGCTGCTCACCAGCACCGCTTTGGCAGCTGCGCGCATGTGCAAGGCCACAGAGTCACCGTGCACAAAGACTTTAATCTTTTCAGGAACTGCAGGTTCCTCTGTGTGTGGAAGGGGCACAAGAAGGCAAGACTGGCTGCACAGACCCTTGAATAAATTAGAAGAGCTCTAGGGCTCCTAGAGGCAATTCAAGCAGCAGGAGCTACTCACACTCTGCCCCTTGCACCGATGCCCTGTAAAAGTCAGAGCTCTCTGGAACAAAATGTCTCACAATATCACTGCCCACAACATGAGCCTCATGTTTCAAAAGCTGTTCTCTAATTGTACGATGCCTGGCTCCTGCCTGCCTTCCTTACACTTTGCCGACAAACAGTGGTTTACTTTGAAAAAGCATTCAAAAGGCATGCCTCATTAGAGGCTCGATTCCACAGCCTGCTCGGGGACTTAATGCCTCGGAGCGGGTACTCAGCTGCCTGCAGAACGGCCCTCTGATGCTGTGTGCTAGCCAAAAATGTTAGTGCCGTTACACTCTATACAAAGTGTGCTTCTGGTAATCAAATATCAACCAAAGTTCTGTGCTGCAAATTGGCCGTTTTTTCACCTGCAAACTGTAAACAGCGGCTGTACAAATGTGAGCCATGGATGAAGGCTTCCCGAAGGCCTTAGAAAAAATCCCGCCTCATTCCAAAAATAACACAAGATGCAAAGCAGCTCTGGCAGAAACAAGGAGAGCGAAAATGAGAAATAAGGTTCCTGAGGATGTCAAGGCATCTTCCCCATCAGTTCTGGATTTGTATATTTTACAGTATTGAAATTCGCTGCGAACAGC
Organism: Heliornis fulica; assembly: GCA_013399135.1. Classification (NCBI taxonomy): domain Eukaryota; kingdom Metazoa; phylum Chordata; class Aves; order Gruiformes; family Heliornithidae; genus Heliornis; species Heliornis fulica. The sequence continues at coordinate 300,463 of VXBZ01008398.1, read as the reverse complement.
TGAATTTTCTGAATCTCCTTTGTGATTTACTTCTAACCACACATTCTTGCAAGGATTTCTGATCATCAGTTTACCTTGTTGGTTTTGTTCGATGTTAACAAGGTATGTCGTGTGGGAACCATACCTATCAAATTTGCTGTGCTTTTTTAGGCAGCATGATACAATACACTGGATTATTACCCACTGACAGGGATCACCGTGCAGTGACAGAAGAAATGGCAAGGCAGCAGAAATCAAGAAAGGATTTAAAGTAGGGTGAAAGGTTGCACCTGGCCTCTGGTATTTCCAGACTTGTTTTAAAGTGTGTGTAGCTTGTTCATAATTGGAAGTGTGAGATGTCAGTTGTGATTCTGTCTTGTTTGGATGATTGCTAACTATACAAAGCATGCTTTTAAATGGAAAATAAAAGAGAGTGATCATTAGTGACTCACTCACTGATGCTGGATGTCATTAAATAATTAACATTTTTCCAGTCTGCAGAGCTGCAGCATTGACATCTCTATTATTCTAGGTACAGTAAAGAGAATCTCAGCAATGTGTGGTTTGTGTGATATGTAATGAGTTCATAGCAAAGCCTTTTCTAGATTCGCTCTGCTGATAACATGCCCCTGAGATGATACAACTGCATCACGATACATTGCAAAACAGCATCGGTTCATTAACGGGCAGAACCTACCAAACACTCAAATCTTGTTTTACAGGCTGTTTTGGTCCTTTTTAAAAAAGGCCTAGAATTAAATAGAACTGAATTAAAAATAAAAATAAATTAATAAATAATGGAATAGGATTAAAGATAGAATTAAAAATATTGAACTCTTTTTTTGCCCCAGATTTGAATTCCTTGTTTTTAAAATCTTAATGCGTGTTCTAATTTTATTTTTCTGACATATTTATTCTTCTGTTATCTGTACCTTATTTAAGGATGAGAAAATAATACATTAATAATTTAGGCCCATATTCTCTATGTATTTGTATCTAAAATGAACCCACTCTAATTCCTACTGCATTGTGTTATTTTCACCATATTAAGAAATGACACTGCAATTTCTAAAAGAGACTGATGCTATTTGGTCCCTACACACTATAGATGTTGAGATCCAGCCCATGTTGGGTTTTTTTGGGCAGGTTGTTAAGTGCCTTTAATTAACAAACTAACACACTTATTTCAATGGAAATTAATTTGAAAGCAATAGAAGGTAAGGTCTCATTTTCCTAGTTGGTTCTGATTATGACTTGTCTCCTTTTAAGGAAGGAAATCTTAACTGCCTGTCTCCATACATGTGTCTCTTATCTCCACCAAATCAGAAGGACCAGATCTGCCATTGCCTTTCCAGTGCCCAGGCTCCTCAGCTGCCTGCTCACATCCCCACACATTTTTGCAGGAAGGGAACGTTCCCTTTCCCATCCTGTGCAGGAAAAGCCCACGGCAGTTCTCGTCGGCTGCATTACACTGACAAACAGCACAAGCATTAATTGCTGTCTACATCCATTTGTGTGCTAAATCTAGCTGCCTTCTGTCTTTGGAAAAATTGTGTAAGAAATCAATAAGCTCAGGGAAAATGGCTATAAAAATACCATTCTTTAAGTGGAAAGAAAGTAAATTGCCTGTGCTTCTCAGGTAGTTTTGGATTTGTTGCCTGTTACCATATGAGAGATTTCCTTCCCACTAACTTAAGTCTCAGAAATCATTGTTAGTCGGTGTAAGCCTAAAAGACTGATGCATTAATCTTTATATATGTTCCCTTCTATTGCCTCTTGCTTTATTTATGGAAATCATTTTGCTGGAGTAATACCATAAGCTATACAACTTGTTTTCATGAGGAACTGAAGTTTTAAAAAATAACTCAAAATAAAACTAGACATGAAATATCATTTGAAAAGCACCACATAACAATTACAAATATTTATTACTTGCAGTAAATATCTCCCCAGTTTCCATGTAGGTGAAGCTTTTTAATACTGCTACAAGCCACTATTTATACCTCTTCTTTATCATTCAGTTTAAATCCTCTCAAGTGCCATCTCTTTACTTTGAGGATTCACAGGCCACCTGTACCTTTTAACATGTCACCCTTTTAAAGAATAGATTTACATCTCTGAAATAAACTTAGACTACATGTGAGAGCTTTGCCCACATAGATAGCAGTGTTGTTTCTGGATAGAAAAGAAAAATATCAGTTTACTTGTTGAAATAATAAAGTAACTGAACAGCAGCAAAATACAATATAAAAGGGCATTATTTACCTGCAATATCTCATCAGTGATTCTCAAACCGGTTTGATTCTTTAAGGCTCACAGTGTGCTCCAAGCTCATATACCAGGGAACCAGACACAGCTTGGAAGAAAACCATCAGAAGAATAAGCACTGTAGGTATCATAGCATTTACAGAGCTTAGTCCATGAACTGAATAAGAAACCTTGCGAAATGTGTGCAAATAAACTGAGCTTGATTTTCATCTGTATCTCTAGAGCTGGGTATGCAAATAGCCATCTTTATGCACTAAAGTTGCACCTGCAGGTATAATTAGAAACACAGTTTCAGGTGTGCAATACCTCAGCTGTTGTACCAATGGGTGAGTTTAATTAAAAAAAAAATCCCCAAACCTCTAAAACCTGTGAAGTGCATCATGCTGGGGTTCGGAGGGAAGGCGAGGGAGTTCGCTGTGATTTAGTTGTCACCTGGAAACATCTCTCAACTTTTCTCATTTTCTGTCATGGCATGCAGCACATCTAAGCCTGTTATTCCATTCCCATCCATGTTGCTAGCAAGCAAACAAGGTAACTGTTACTGTACCAGTGCACTACGGACACCATTTGTACTTCTAAGTGGCATTGTGTGTGTGTCATGTCAAAAATATATTAGGGTATTCTGCAGATACTTCAGGATTTGTAAGAGAATACTTTGATCCATTAGATTTACAGATGTTGAAGGATTTGTGCACTCAGCTTAAGGGCATAGGCAACACCATCAGCAATTTTTTATGCTCAGAGCTGTATGTAAATCCTCAAAAGATCTGTAGTATAAATGATACTCCCTTATACTTCACCCCTGCTTATCTACATTAAAAGGCCAGGTGTTATTCACAGAATAAAAATATTCACACATTAAAATACAATTTCCATTAGTAAAACACTCCAAAATGTACATTTTCTGAGTTTCTTTTGAAAATAATGCAAAACATAAGAAATTGATAAAGCACATAAGCTGTTGTAAAAGTGACTCATATCTGATCCAAACCCAACATTTATGAATAGGCTTATAAACAGCCTAAAATCATGGTTTTCACAAACAAGATTAAGCTCTGCTGTGATGGATCAGAAACTTGTTTTGCTGGCCCAAATCCCTATTTAAACATGCTTATTTCAGTGTTAGAAGCATCAAGATCCAAATTAATTAGTTTACAAAACACCTGGTAAACAGCTCAAAACACCTTTAAACCTCTCTTCAAACTGGTTTATGGTTTCAGTACCAATAAAATAATAGGGCTTTTTACTTATCAGTAAAACAATAGCTTGATGAGTTAAATGTTTAGCATTTATTGTCCTGTGTACTGGATAAGCCTACTAACCTCAGTTTATGTCATGAAATATTAGCTAAATATGAGATAGGTCCCCCAGATAAGATGTGGAAGGTCTATTTTTGCAGGGTTTTAAGAACAGGCTAGACCCAGACCAGGTGGGGATGGTTAATGTGCTGTCTTTGCTGGAGCTGAGCAGCTGAACTGAGTATAGTTCCCTCAATAGCCTGCAGACGGCCTGTGATCATTAGATGCTGTTTATAAAATTGTCAGACAAATCATCAGTAAAAAGACACAACCAATTGAATTTATTCGTACTTTCACAAGCAACAAATACTTTAAGTGAAGCAAAATGAAAATAAGAAAAGTATTCTCCCAGGCCAGTTAGCTTTGCTGATAAGCTCTCAAGATGGAAGTCTGTCAAGTCTGAAGTTAAACCAGCAGTTCCCATACTGTCATACAAGAACTACTAAGCATACCAGTCCAGCTGGTATAAAAAATATATTTCAAAAACCAATGCTGGAACATATGTCAGAGTTGTAGGGATAGGACTTTGCATTTCAGTAATCTGGGGAAAGAAAGAGTGCTAAGAATTTCCCAGTGCACACACTGCTCACAGACACCTTGCCAGCAGCACCTAACAAACTCAAGGGAAAAACCACCTAGGCAGGACAAAAGCACATTTTCTAATACAAAGCATTTGAATGCTAAACTCTCAATAAGGAATGCAATTTTACAGCTGTGTTAATCTGTTCCTGTACTTTGTTTGCTATCAGATACGACTCTTGCAAATTTGGACACGCTCCCTCTGCTGACTCATCACCTCTGCTAACTTTTTCTTATCCCCAGTATACAGCAGACCCTGTCAAACACTTAGTTCAGTGTCCAAGAGAAGAAACCAACCTGTTTACTCCAAGCACTTTCTACACCGTTCAATACAATACATAACAGCTAGCAAACTACCTAACAGTCAGCAAGGGTATCTACATCCTCATGTGATTCCAAACAGACAGCATTTTACCACAATCCTATAAAAATACAAATGACAGAGGATTTCATGTTTAAAATCCCTTACTGGATGTTTTTGTTCATCATTCAAATTTGGAACAAGTTTGTTTTGGTTTGTGCAGCTCCTTGCATGATAGAGCTCTGCTGCATGATGAAGATCCATTCCTACATGCTACAGCCATGTAAACAGTAATTAATGACTCTGACAGTTTGTGCTCATCTTTGCAGTTCATTTGGGCTATACAAACATTTTTACAAATGCTAGCAGCTGGCAAAATACTGATAAATAATGAATAATACAACATAGTTAATAACAGAAAACCAAGCACATTGGTTTTATTACAAATCAGCTGTTGGTACTTGCAGAAAGCAGTATCTTTCCCCATATTGCTAATTACTTCGAAACATCAAAGTCTTTGAGCACTCTAAATTTCATAGCTTAATTACTGAAATGGAGAGAGATTTGCATTTCAGGTAGATAGACCCACTGGAAGTAGACTGCTGTTATCACTTTTTGACACCTAACTACAAATAAGTACTTCGGGTCAGATGACTGGTTGCATCCAAGATCTGCTGACATAGCAGAAGGACAGTAAAATAAGGGCAAAGTCAGCTTAAAGCTGCAACATCTCGGCATGATTTAGAGTTTTAGATATGCCTGCAATAATCTTCAGGAAGCAATTATTCTAAGCAAAGATTTTGGCATATCAGCAGCACCCCAGCCACTCCATCTTCTCATCATGCACTTCTGCACTCTCTCAATTAGGGTCTGTCCCACTGCCAAACTGCCCTGCCCAGCTGCAGGCCTATACAATAATAAAGAAAATAAGGAAACAAGTATGGGTCAAAAATGTGTTTCTGGAGCATTTTTATCAGGAAATTACAATACAGCAGTGAGCTGAGTTATAGCATCTATCCCACTAAATGATTTCCATTTTAAACATGGGGAGTTTACAGAGTTTCCTATCCAAGAATTAAAATAATCTACTCTAGATGATCCTGCTCGGGCAGGGGGGGATTGGACTGGATGATCTTCGAGGTCTCTTCCAGCTCCTAATATTCTGTGATTCTGTGAGTGTATGATAAACACCAAAAAAACCCCAAGTGGTTCCAAAAGCAACTTGCAGGAAAATTGCATTTAAAAACTGAGCCTACCCAGTGAGTTTATATCCATTGCCTTTTAAGGATTAGCTACATTTTCATTTGCATGCTGCAAACTGACAGCCGGCATCCACAGCATGCAAAGTTGCTTCATCTTGAGATTCATCTTTAGATGGCAATAACTGGAGCCAGTGGTTAAGCAATGGAAGTTCATTCAAAAGCAACATCTGTTTGCACTTCAGACTTCATATTGCACTGTTGTGTTTGCTTTTCATCAACACTTTAGTTGTGAAGAGCAGTGGCATTTTGCATAACATTTAAGAATTTGCTTATGCAAAACATAGAATTCTTTGTAAGATTCTGAAGAAAAACCTCATAACAAGTCACATTTTCTACATTCTCATCTATATTTAAAGCCTATACATCTAACATTCTTCCACTACTTGTCTCTTTCTGAGCTTTTGTTAGACAACATGTTCTGCTTTGCACATGAAAAGCATTATTTCTACAAAACTAGTCTTCTTCAGTTCTCTTGGTTTTGCTGATCTGTGGTACACTGGTTTCACTGACATCTGCTGCAAGGTGCTACGGCATTGATCAAAGGATGTGTGCTCATGTAATAATTAGATCCTACAGGCGCTTCTTGCTGACAAAAGATGACTTTTGAGAGTATATTGGATAACTCTCTCCCAAGTCCTTACAGCCCAAACAACACAGACTGGTATAGTGGTAGTAAGTTTAGATGAGCTGTGAAAATTACATTGTCTGTGGGTCAGGATAGCAATTTCACCAGGAATACTGAGATTAGAGAAGGGGGATGCCTGAAGCGCAGTGGAGGTGAAAATGGTTCATAGGAAATTGATGCATGTAACCTGCAGTGGTGATCTGCAGATCACCATGCCACTTCACTCATGATCTTTGAAGTCCTTCCTGAAGTAAGGAAGGACAAAACTATAAAAGAAGGAAATAAATTTCAAATTATAACCATTTTGAAAAGTTCTTCAGGGTTCAACCAAGATACCCAAAGGTGACCAGTGAATTTATATTTCTCTTCAGCAACACAGCAAAGGCCCTGATCTTCAGAAAAGTGCTGAACCACACAGAATATTTAATATTCTACCATACAGTCCTGGAAAGCCAGGCCAGTCTGCATAAAGGTGAAGAACTTAAAAATATCCATTTAATTTGAGTTATACACTTTCTTTTTCCCAATGAGATTTGCTTGCTTGTTTGATGATACCATGACAGGCTCTAGAGAAGGTATGGACTTTCCTTTGTTCACAGCTGTGAGAACATTGCAGCTGCCTTTTCGACCATGACATGGTACAGACTGGTGCTATATGTGTTCTCTTACATCAGTGTGCTTCTACAAAGCTGCAACACTCTCACTGGGTGCTGGCACAGAAGCCATGATGTGGTCGAGTCCCTGTTCAGAGCTGAGGCTTTCAAAACCACAAGAAGCACAGACCTTCAGACACCTTCCACCACCTTTAGCAGCCACTGTCTCCCTGCAGAGGACCCTTCCAGCATCAGGCAAAGGCAGTCTGTCCCATGTCTCCCTAACAGCCAGAAGACATCCAGCCTGGGACAACTCTGTCACCAAAGCCCTGTGACACAGCCACCACCAATGTTCTACCTGTTTTGAGATGGCTGCAACATCACCAGGACTACTGCCAGCAGTCACCAGGTGGTAGCCTACTTTAACATGATCATGACATCACCAGGCTTGTCAGTGCTGCATCTATGTGACAGCTATCATCTGCAGTTGATGGGGAGGGGGGAGGGGATGAGATAATCTCTCATCTATGGTTGTGGGGGCAGCTTTGGGATGTTAGGGATTTTTTCATTTTCTTTGTAAGGTCACATCATCAAAAACTGACTAATGAGAACTCAGGAACTATAGACAACATCTCTCCCCTCAGAATTCCGCAAGTTTCATGAAATTATCCTTTCTTTTTTTGAAAAATCTTGAGTTAAAATCCTGCCTTGCTCAGAATAATTCAGAGCAAGAACTGGTTAGATAAACTGCTGTGCCTTTTAAGTGGTGGTAGTAGTAATAATAATAATGTAAAAATTGAGACTAACTTCACACCTATTACAATTAAAATAGAAAGTTTATTTGTATTGCTGAATGTTGACCTGCCAGGAAAGCAAACAGATCCCCAGAAAGTTCCATAGGTATAAAAAAAAAAAAAAATGTTTGTAAATAAGGGTCTTATCACATCCTTCCCTCTTGCCTGTCCCACACTGCCTTTTCAGAGGAAGAGCTCAGCACAGACACTAGTGCTTAGTTAGGTTTCAATTTTGCTTGCTCTTGAAGCTCACCTTTAAAAGTTGAGAGCCATTGCACTTCATCAGGTATGCCAGAAGGTGCTGAAAACAACGCTCTCTGCAGTCTGTTGCAGATCCTCCCTCAGAGTCAGCAATTGTGCAGCTATCTCTCCACTCCCGTGTCCCTGGGGAGTTCTCAAGGACAGGTGGTCTATTTTTCTCTTTACAGTGTTAATATCCATCCTAATTAGATAGAACCAGCCTATATGGATTAACGAGATCCCCTCAGTAAGAGGCTTTGAGCAGAGGGCGACCTCCCACCCTCCCAACTTGTATGTGTGTGAGCTCAGTTGCAGATATCTGGAACATTGTACATGGTAGACCTGCATTCAGAAATGGCACAGGAGACTAATATTTTCCCTTTAATCTCTAGAAACCAGACACTGAATTTTTTCCTTGCACAATTTTATATTGGTATAAATGTCACCAAAGTTGACCAAAAAAATTCCATTATCTCCTGAGAGGAGAGAATGGGTCCCTGAATGTACCCTCTGTGGACTTCAAGGTTTTTATGTGTTACTTGCATTACTCAAATTATCCTGCTTTCTCATTTCCCTATCTAGGCTGTCATATTTAACATGGTGCTATTAATCATAGAAACACTATTGACTTTTTTTCTGTTGCAATCATTGATTTTAGCCTATCTCTGGAAGTTTTGACTGCTTTTATAGGAGGTCTATACTGCTGTGGCAGAATCTAGATTTGTTTTAATAGGATACAAAAACGGGAATGCACACAAATTGGAAGCTGTAGGTCTGCAAAGATTTCAAGTGACAACATTTGATAACATTGGGAAACCTGATCAATCTGCATACAAAGTAGTGTTGTTGGAAGCTGAAATGTAAAGGTAAAAAAAATAAGCACAAACTGAGATTGTTAAACAGAACATACATGCAAGTTCACAAAAAAGGTGAGGTTTGAGAGGACGTCAAAACCAAGGTCCTGAAGTGAGTTCAAACTTTTGCATTCCACTGTGATTTCTACCCAGTGCTAAGATCAATGAGATTTTACCTTGGCTGTTTCAGAAGTTTCCTTTAACAAAAATGCTGAGTTTTCACTATGGGCTGATTTTACTGTCCTGGCTGTCCTGCAGAATAAATCTCCTGAGGACAGATTTTGCTTCCCATTACCAGTCAGGTAACTCCAGGCTTCAGCAAAGTGATCCTGGATCGACACCAGTGCGAATCAGATCACGGTATCTTGCCGAAAGGTCACCGTCTCCAGGAAATTTTCTTCTGTTTGTAACAATTCCTACTTTGAATTGCCATTCAGTTTTACCAGTTATTAAAAATACCCACAATAATCTTTCTTCTTCACTTTATTGTTCATGAAGCTTCTACTCCTAATTCTGCCATCATTATTTAACAAGTCCTCCTTATGCTTTTTAGTAAAGATACATATGTTACAGGGATATGTTTCTTGCCTGCTTTTGATTAAATAGTGCTCAAGTGAAAGTCTACTGAAGACAGAAAAGCTCCTTTCGATAAATTGTATAAAAATTTTATTATTACAAAATATTGGAGATATTATCTAAGTTTGCACTGTATTTCCCAGCACTCTTCTTTTACCCCAACCACAGCCGACTGTCACCACATCTGTGTGTTATACCTACCATAATTACATGTTAGCTTACCTGTATTTTAGCTATCCTTTTCTGAATCTCACCTAATCTGTTAATTTCAGTTTTGTGATGAGAAGCCCCAAACTGCATATATTTCTGACCGCACTCTTAACCAAGGCTGCCAGAAAGCTGTTACTCAGAAATAAGGTTATTTATTTCAGTCACTCATTCTTATCCTTTGCAGGCCAGGCTAAGCTGCACTAGGGACATTTGCTTGTGTAGAAGGCTTATCCAAATGTGGAAACTCATATACCATACTACATCTGTATCACAGATATTACTCCCTAATACACTAAGGATGGAAGAGTTAGAGAAACATGATTATAAGACATCTCATTCTTTTTTGTGTCTATTTTTGTGTTATTTTGCAATGTAACTGTAGAGTCTTTTAACAACTTCACTTGGTATACCTCCCACTATGTAGATCACACTGACACCATCTACTAATATTTCTTCTAAACCAATGAAGCTGAAGGCTTGAGTGACACAGAGAATTCAGTTGTTGAACATTCATTCCCTTCTAAGCAGTCTAAACCAGCCGGTCACCCGTGGTCACTTCAACTGGTTACATCGATATGATGTAACCAGTTAACTTAAGTAACACTTAAGTCATATAGGCAGAAATTTCTGATAGGAGGATTTGGGGAGTAACTTAAACTGCCTATTGAAATGGGATGCAATTAGAACAAAAATATATCAAGAGAGATTTGACCAGATTCTGAGGCAAAACAGCCTGAATTTTAAAGAACTGGGAACTAGTATCCACTCCTCTCCCAGATGTTCTTTTCCACTGCAGGACAAGAATTTCAAGTGCTATATCCACAACAACGGGCTACAGCATTGATGGGGAGACAATATACAAAAGTACTGTAAAATCTGAGTCACACACTTTTTTGTCCTTCAGATATACCATCCATTTTGAAAGAAAACAGCAAAAGAATTGTCCTTTACAATGATGCTTAAATCACAGAATGTCCTAGGAACCATGCCTGAAGGTACCACTGAAGAAAAATTCAGTTTACTCCTCTGAATAATAAAACAAAGAAGCTGTTAAGTGCATGTTTGTACATGCATACATGTGTACCACATAAGATGAAAGAGGGTTTTTGTTTTTTACAAAGATAATACTAAAAGAAAAAATATACAATTGTTATACACTGGAGAACAACAACAACAAAAAAGGCATTCCTTTGAGAAGGTCCCTGCCTCAAGCTTCTTTGTGCATTCAGCCCAAACTACCCTACTCCTGTCTCTGCAAGCCTAGGGATGATCAGCAAACCCCTCACTGAGGGGTCTAGCACAAGTGCCTGACAGCATGAGAACTATGAAATAACTTTTACAAGTAATTAAAAACATATGGTTATGTCCTGGCAGCTTCTTATATGATGTAAGAAGCTCTTACATGTAAGTTTGTTGTAGCAAGTTTGCAAGGGTTTTGTAGATATCTCTGTTGTGATATGCTGCCATTGCATGTCCTCATCAAGAAAAAATAACAAAGAAAGACTATATAAAGGCCTTCAAAATTCTGGTGAAAATGGGCCATTCCCAAGGTTAAAGCCCTGGATTTATTAACCATAGTTTTCACCTTTAGCGATAGATAGACAGATAGATAGATAGATAGATAGATAGATAGATAGATAGATAGATAGATAGATTTCCATTGCTTGATTTGAGATTTTACTTTATTTTAAATACATGCCTATAATTTGCAGTGTAAGTGTAAACTACCTTATTGTGTATATATTTATGCCACAGTGTAATAGAGCATAGAGTGTGGTGCAGCTGATTGAAATAAAATACACCATAAATTTAAGATGCATGTATTTACTGTGACAGTTCAGGTCTTTGCATTATCCAGAAGAAATAACATAAACTATAAACTGCATTTTAAAAGCTATGATACATTTAACCATGGAAAGTGTCTGATCCATAAAAGTATAGAACTCCACTATTTAAATAAGACAATCTGAGTGGTCACATTTCTTAAAAATTTACTATTGATTTCAGTGAAGTTCTGTGTCTATTGGCTAGTAGAAAAAATAATCACAAGCACTTCAAAAACTGAAAGAAACAGGTCCAGTTCCCCCACTTATTTTCTGCTCTATGCCATAACCACATATTTTTTGCCAATTATTATGGAAAAGATTTTGAATATACATACAACAATTATGAAATAAATATAGTATGCAATGCAAACTGTATTCATTCCTTCCACAGACTCTGAAAACAGAGCACAGACAAAACAAGAGGGAAAAAAGCAAAACTACAAGAAAATTTACTAATCCTGGAATATAATATTACATTTTATATTAAAAGATTTGTTAAGATGCTGCATGCAGATTTCCTAACCACCAAAAATTTAACTCTAAAATTAAAGTTAACTTAAATCCATGGACCATCAAACAGGAAAGACAAGATGTCATCTCTGTCAACAGCCACCTTTTACAAGCCATGTGATATCCAGCAAACCTTTATATTCCTAATGCTAGAGAGTTGTTCAAACTAAACCTGACCTTCAAGATAACTGGGCAACCATATCAAAACCTGAGAAAACATGTTCACCTCTTCTGATATCAGGCTTTGCTGCAAGATCAAGAGCCTGTGCAACCCAATATGACTTTGTGCTTTTCAACTTTTGGTTTCCTCTGTATGAGGAGCCCATAGTCCCATCTTTGAAGACCTAGGAAAATATTCCAAAGCTCTAGCTTCTAAGGTGCTTATTCCTATAAGTGCTAATCAGGAGCAGAATTTTCAACTCTGACCTGAATCTGAGACCAAATACTTTAAGAGGCAAAAATCCCACGGAGATATTATTCTACTTGTTTGATGAAATAAATACCAATTTAGAAGCTACCATGCATTTCCTATCAGAAAGTCTGACTCATTAGTACCGAAAATTGCACAGTAATACAACACTCAAAACTCCAGTAAGACATACAACCAATAGAAGTCTTTTTACTGTCACAGTTCCAGAAACCAATCTTAATAACACCAAACATTTTGATCTTACTGGCATACTCAAGAATTAAACAAGATCAGCATCCTGACTACAGTTCAAGTGGTTGACACAGGCTTGTAAGTAGTGAAAATTGAAGCCACAGGAAGAAGTATCTCTTCTTTTTTAATTAGGTGATAATGAAAGATGTACAACTTGGTGCATTTCCAGGTCTTTGGGGGCTTGATTGGAAGGCCACCCACTCTAATGATTTCTTGCTGTAATTGCACAAAGAGGAGTTTCCTCCTTATTCATTTGCATCTCTTTCTTGTCTCACTTTTTTCAGTGAGATGATTTAGTACCAGTGTCCGTTGAATAATAAAAAAAAGCCTGATTAATGTGCAGCAGCTGACACTACAGCATGTACATTCATGTTAGTGATGGAAGAGCCTCATGTAATTGGATTAGAAATTGAATAAAATAATGAAAAATTTAACACAGCCTTTGTCTTTATACCTTATAGTGGGATGGTTGGGAGGTCACCAAGTAGGAAACAACTAGAGGTGTTTTATATTCTTTTCTGGTAAAAATTTGTTTAACACAGGCCCATGATTAAAAAGAATGTGGAATTTCACTGCAACAAAGAGGTATAAGATAGGGAATAATAAATTTGTGGCATTGACAAGGTGTCATTTGTTATCTGCTTTAAAATGTCAGGTCATGTCATTGCACTGAAATATTTTCTCCCTTGATGTATGTCTTACAAAGCAAGTTCAATGTTTGGCACTTTTCTATTTCAATAAAAGAAAACAGCTTTTAATCTGGAAAGTACAGTAACCAACAGGAAAATAAGGTCAATTCAAGGCTTCTATTTGAACATTTTTTCATAAGCCTCTCAAAAAAGCCTATTCTAAGTGGCATAGTTTGTCATGGAGCTTTGTTTTTCCTCACAGAACCCTGACCAGTTCTCTGCCCCCCCCCCTTTTTTTTTTATTATGTTTCTGTGATTTCAGTAACAAAAAGTCAAAAAGAGAAATGTTTATTTCTGTAGAACCTGAGTGTTGAGATAAATATATCAATGTCTCAATCACAGAAACTATGAAGAGAATATTTCCCAGGCTGATAATAGCTATATGCTGGAAGTACATGTGGGTAGTGAAAGTAAGTTATGAAATTATGTTGATGACAAAATCCATTAAACAAACCAGATGTCTTGTAGGAGAAAAGAGTGGTCATTATGTTTGCATTTTGTGCATTAGTGGACAATAAACAGAGATGAGTGAAATACTCACTGCAAAAGCTCTTTCCTCCCTCCTAAAACTATCAGAAATGTAGAAGCCAGAGAAGTGGAGGAATGGACTGGTAATGACAGAATACATTGCAATTAAGTCACAAATTTTACTCACAGGATGCATGTGGTGGGTTTGCAATGTGGCTTCTTTAAGAAACAGAGGCTTCTTGGGGGTCCCATAAAGTAAATCCCAGCTGGGCTCCCAAGGCGAAACTCCCAAACCCTGTTACTGACAAGGCCTCTCCGGACAATCAACACCCATCACAGTGCCCCTGGGAATCACATTTAGGAGAAAAACAATGAAAACAGATGCATTTTGCCACAGAAGAAGCGAGTGAAAAGATGGAAGAAACTTTGCAGACACCAAAGTCAGTGGAGAAGGGGAGGAGGAGGCACTAAGATTCCCTGCAGGACGTGGAGAATATCATGGTGAAGCAGGTGTCCCCCCACAGCCCATGGAGATCAAAAAGACCCCACTTGCAGCCTGTGGAGAGGCACCTGGGTCAGGCAGGAGCCCACCATGGGGCAGGTGGAGGAATATGGAAGAATCTGTAGGAAGAACCTATCCCTTGCAGCAGCTACAGCCCACTGAGAGAGATAAGAGACCAAAAAAGAGAGAGACAGAGGCCCACACCAGAGCAGGTTTGCTGGGGGGGCTTGTGACTCTGTGGGGGACCAGGCTGGGGCTGGCAGTCTGGGACTGAGAGACATTTTATGAGTTTATAGAAGTGACCCACAGTGGGCAGTTGGTGAAGAGCCAAGGCCCTGAGGGAGAGGATTCACATGGAGAAGGTCATGGAGGACTGTCTCTTGTGGGTGGGACCCCATGCTGGTGCAGGGAGTGTGAGANCGCCCCACCAAGAAGGAGAACAACTCACGAGGAACTGACTGAAGACTGAAACCACCATTCCCTAGTCCCTCTCTTTTCCCCAGTGTCATCCTGGGGAGGAGAAAATCATGAATAAAGTGAAGTCTGCAAAGAAGAGAGGGGTGTGGGGGTGTGTGTGGGGGTGTGTGTGTTTCAAGAGCTGTTTGTACTTCTCATTATTCTGACTCTGGTTTCTCTGCGTATGTAGTGTAGTGTAATAAATCAGGGAGTTTTCTTGCCTTTCTTCTGTGTTGAGTCTGTTTTGCCTGTGACGCTAATTGTGACATGATCTCCCCCGTCTTTATCTCAACTCCAAAGCCTCTCAATAGATATTTTCTCTCTGTTCAGATAAGAGGAGAGCGATAGAGTAGACTTTGGTGGGAGTCTGGCCTTCAGCCAGGGACAAACCATCACAGTGCATTTGTAAAAAGAAAAAAAAAAAAAAAAAGACTAAAAATGTTAGTCAAGAGCTATGGGAAAAAATTAGGCTTACTCCTACAAAGTGCTCACAATGACACTTCCTAATGAACTTGAGCATCAGTTATTTCTTGAACCTAGTCTCCAAGGACCTCTTTATGTTGTTGTTTGGGAAACGTGCCATGATAAAAACAATATAGCAGGACTGAGTGTAAGTCAGCTTAACTCATTTGACTTTTTTATGAATAAGTCTAGGCCAAAACACAATGGCTCATAACCTGCCTGGTCCTTTATATACAAAATAACTGAGAGTAGGAGTGAAAAAGGTGAGACAGCACCCTACCTACTTATGATCATATTTGGAGCAGTGAATGACTCTTTTACTCAGACTGATGCAGGGTTGGCTGTTGAATCAGTAGTATTAACTGCTAGAAAGCATCTAGAAAGGGCTGTTGCATTTGAGTCTCACAGCCCTCAACTTCAGGGCAGCATTGCTGCACAAGTCTTTGAACCTGTCTTCACAGACTCAACGATGTTTGTCCTGGTACAAGGGTGTGTTTCCTGAAAATGAAAGGGATGGACTATGAAGATCCGTGGTTTAGCAGGACAGGCATGCAACAAGATAAAAAACAAAGGGTGAAAGGGTTTTTCTGTTTTGCTTGTTTCCCCCCTGCCAGGTTCTTACTGGATCTTGCTTCTCTAACCTTTTTCTTATTTCTTTTCTTCATCACTAAGATACATTCAGCTTACCAGTCCGCAGGGGGAACCTAAATCTGTTTTCTTCTAAAAGGAGGTACTTAATATCCCTGGCCCACTATCTTCACCAGTCATAGTATACCTATCTAGAAGAAAATTTGGAGATATATCAAGTAGTACCACAGGAATTAAGATCCTAGTGTTGTAACTAGGCTTTAGCTGCTTCTTCTGTACCTCACTAGAAATGCAGGATAGCTTCAATGAAATCAGCATCTGCTCTTCTTTCCTGTCATCCTAATGAAGGAAAGATCTGGGTGCACAGTAAATCTCTGTTTCTTCAGTTCATCTACATCTCAGCATCAGTAATTTTTAGTCTCTCCTTACCACAACTATCCTGAATTAATCCCCAGAATTCTAACAGAAAAACATAATGGTAGGAGAGATGGGGAAGAAAACCCAGTTTTTAAGGAATATGATGAAATTGCATTTAAAAAAAAAAAATCTATACCAGGCGTGCATTAAAAAATAATACTAATTAAAAATGTGGCTTTGCTTCCTGGGCAATAACTGCTTTCAGTGTTAGCGGCTAGTTTGTATGACATACTACTGTAAAATCTAATTTATTATCAGCACATCCTGGAGCATAAAGCAAGTCTCCTTACATTTTTTATACATCTGTAGTCCAGCTAGAATTTTTTTACGTCACCTTGAGCTGAATGCCTTGAAGACACTAGAAAGAGCAAGCACCTTGAGTTATGTGGCAGTGTTTCACTTCAGCTATTACGCTACAATTGCTTAGACTGGTAGAGTAATAAGTGGTCTGGCTGTTCGCAAGGGACTAGGGATTGTTGAGCAGGGGGGATTATTGCTGTTGTCTGTTGTTTAGTAGCTAGCGTTTTGATTCGATGCCCAACATAGATTCATAATTAAAATTTAATTTGTTTGTGAGCTTGCAAGAGGGAGACAGAGAGACAGAGAAAACCTGTATGCATTTTACAGATAATGAGTGATTCAGAAAGTTTCTAGTGAGGTGGCACAGCAGAGAAGCTGGAGACTTGAAAAAACTCTAATCTCTAGGGTTAGGAGTCTATTACACTGCATGAAAGGTCATCCAAAATATGTTCATTGATGGCAGGCAGTTACCTAGAACTAGCTACTAAGAAATGCTAACCATATAAATACCAAATAAATTTCACCACCCTAGAGTTAGGTACTCGACTTAAAGATGTCAGAGAAATTCCTTCATTCCCTTTAAGATACCGATATTGGAATCCATTCCTGAAAGTATTAACATACTCCTTGAACAAACATATTCTTCTCCCTCCTTTTTTATACTTCGGAAGGAAAAGTTGCTTTTATCACTCAGTTTTATTGTGATAATCTAAAAATTGGTGCTTTTTTGTGAGACTTCTGTTATTTAAATGATGTTTATAATTTTTCCCACAGAATATATTTCAATACTCTTATACCACTTATTTCAATAAGTTCAAGTTTTACCATGATCACTGTTAGAAAGATCTTACCACTCTTAAGTGCAGTGAATTGTCTTTTACACGAGGAAAAAAAAGGTACAATAGTTTATATGATGCTGTTGAAGTGAGTCCAGAGGAGGGCCACAAAGATGATCAGAGGGCTGGAGCACCTCTCCTATGGAGACAGGCTGAAAGAGTTGGGCTTGTTCAGCCTGGAGAAGAGAAGGCTCCAGGGATACCTAATTGCAGCCATCCAGTACCTAAAGAGAGTTAGGGGAAAGCTGGAGAGGGACTAGTTACAAGGGCATGAAGTGACAGGACAAGGGGTAATGGCCTTAAGCTGAAATGGGGTAGATTTAGGTTAGATACTATAAAGAAATTATTTATGATTAGGGTAGTGAGGCCCTGGCACAGGTTGCCCAGAGAGGTTGTGGCTGTCCCATCACTGGCACCATTGGATGGGGCTTTGGGCAACCTGGTCTAGTGGAGGGTGTTCCTGCACATTCTATGATTCTATGATATTCCAGTCTGGGAATATTTCACATTGCAATTGAAACAGGGGATGTCACAGAAAAGCAGATGCTCTGTTCTCATTTTAGCAGCAGGAAATATGTATATGGTATCTCTCATCTGCAAGCAACCTGTGATGCATGGTGTGCTATAG
>VXBZ01008398.1:209483-282530 GCA_013399135.1 Heliornis fulica | reverse complement strand
AGTGGAACATGCTTTTTTGTGCATGTCCCACTTCTATAGCACACAAACACACTAAGGGGATTATTATTGCTGATAATTCATTTGCATTAGAAGCAATAATATACTGCTTTTCTACTTCCATAATCATCTTTACATGTCCTTAAACTCTTTCCTTAGTAGAAGTTTACTTATAAGTTAGAGATCATTCAGACTTTCCTGCAATATTTTCTGACAGACCAATAATAAAAGCTAAAAACACTTTTTCTGATTTACTGATGTGCCACTATGGCATTGGACATTAGCTGCTCTAAGATTTATTAGGAAACAAATAACAGGAATGCCAGGCTGAAAACTGAATTGCACAGGCTTCACAGCATCCACGTCTTATCTCTTTCCCCATCACTGACCATATTATGTCCTAGGGCATGTTCTCAGTGATTCTTTAAGTTCTGAAAAAGATACATGATTGACATAAGAAAGGGCCTTGGTTTTGATTTAATGATAATGGTGATATAAACAACTTTTTCCCCTTCTAAGTGATAGCAGCTGAATAACTTTTCTAACATCTCAATTTTTTATTTTTTTTTAAGTTTAACAAGTCCTTTTTTGGACTGAGAATTAAACAGTGGTCTATATAAATATTGTAATTAACACTTGAGCTGTACAGCATGGAAAAAGCTCTTAGATATTTATGGGATTGGGGGGTGTTTGTGTTTTTTAATAATTGCATTAAAAAAATCACAAACAAAAACAAACACTAGAGGACTTGGGATTTGGTTCTGTCTTGTTTATGCTAAGAGAAATGACAGAGCTACTACCAATTAGGTAGGTAGAGCAAAATCTCACCAACTGCAGAATCACAGCTTAAAAGAAAAAATGAAATCACATTTTTGGAACAGATCCAGAAGAACCAGTCTGAGGTCAATTCTTTTGCCTTTCATCAGAGACTAATTGAAGAGGACAGATTATACCTGTCCATAAATTCCTCAAAATTTTTATAAGGACAGGTTGGACTGACTTTGATCTCATGAATAATAGTACTGAATCAAATGAAGAATAACTTGTTCCAAATGACACGCTTGGAAATTCAGAACCACCATATGAATTTCAATAAAATTCAGTTTAGAAGTTCAGTTGCAATTTAACATTAACATAAAAAAGCTGAGAACTGGAACCATTAGAGCATACCTGCTTAAAAGGTGTTTCAAAAGTCAGTGATTAAGTCTCAGAAACACTGTTTTTCTTCCAGAATAATTCCATAGGGTGACATTAAAAAAAAAAATATTTTGTACTAGTCTTTGTATAAAAGTGTGATGGCAGCAAGTAAATCACAGCAGGAGATAGTAATTTAAAGGGAAATGCAGGACCATGCCAGCAGAAGTGGTTGCACTTCAGTGGATCTCCAAGTGGCTATTTCTTCTGTATTAAAAGCATAAAGACAACACAAAGCATACTTGCTGGTGAATGACAAATACACTAGAAAATTGAAAAACATCAAAATAAAATAGTATCAGGATTATTTTTTTTCTCTCTGCACCAAGTAGTGCAGCCCCAGCAGCTGGCCTGCTGAGAGGTCATCAGTAACCAAAAGTGATGTGTTCCAGCAGATCCCTTTGTCCACAACCTCACAAGCACTGTCTTCCCGGAAAAAGCAGTGAAAACCCATCCAATGTTCGTTGCAGCTGGACTGGGTAACAAAACCCAGCAGCTATTAAGGAAGGTCGATGAGATGGAAAGTTGTGCAACCAGAACTGGGGCATGCTGCAAAGAGCCTATAAAAGGGTTGAAGCAGCGAGCAGCAATCCCAGGAAGCACAGCACAGGTCATGAAAGCCATTCTGGGTAGTGTTAAACTGCTGGAGAATGATATCCAAGGGGGATAAGCATTAATGAATCTTTAGATGTGGAGAAGTCCAATCAAAAATTAACTGAATACATGCTCCCTGCTGACAGCAATATCCTACATATCCTACCACCATGATGAAAACTGTTAGTGTGAGGCCTAAGGAAATTTTTCTGGTCAAATCAGTAAAATCTTGAATACGGTTCTTCAAGCCCCTAAGTTGATAAAAAGGCCTAAGTGTATCAAAAGCACTCCAAGGAAACACTGAAGCACTTGTGCTTCATGCTGCTGAACTAGTAGTCCACCAGGCAGGACCACTATTCACCTGGTTCTGAATATCCTTACTCCTTACCTTTTAATGACATACATAAAGCCATATATAGAGTACTACAAAACGAAACTACCTAATGTTCTACCACTTTACATAAAATCTAATGAATATCCTGGGGCAATTTGTATTTCTGGAGAGTCAGAGTAAGGAATGATACCGGAGAGACCCCACAACCCCTCCAGACTTCATCACAAAAATCATCAGTGCTGAAGTATTCAAATGTCTCAGACACAAGTGAAAGAAGAAATTAACTGAACAGATAATTTTGTTAATCAGATATTTATAAGGTGAGAAATTTCCCAATTGTGTACTCAGTCATCAAGAAATTGATTTTCCTGTACAAAATATGGCAGATGGTACATATATGTATTTCCTGAGAAAGATGCCATGATAAAATACAAAATTAAAAAACTTCAAGAAATATTATCAGTCAGATCATAGTAATCTGAATTTCAAAGTGACATTTCCATTTTAGCAGTCAATTTTCTACAAGAATTGGCCTATTTTTTCTTTTAAAAATACTTGTAAAATTCAAATCGGTTGGTAAGAGAAATGTCTATTTATTCATGAGAGAACTGACTTGTTATATGACTAGGATGAAGACCATTCACAGTTATGCAAGATATCTTGTAAGCCTTTGTTTTTCATTTTATAAACCAACCCTGGAATATCTGGGATTAGAAATAAAAGCGGGACAGGGAGAGAACCACTGCTAATGATCACCATTACAGAAGGCTGTCCTCTGAAAAAAATCTGAAAAAATATTAATCTGGAATTTTAATCCTATATTTTCAGTTTCTATACAAAGATATCGCTGCTTCAAAGGCTGACTGGGTAAGGCAAGATATAACAGCAACAGAGGCAATATAAATACTTATTTTCTGACAACCATCTATATGGGGCTTTCCATTTAAGTATTATACTATTTCAATTTTAGATATCTCTGCTTAAAATCTTTTACTATGTGAAATATCACTTTAGAATTGTTTATGTAACAATAGTTGCTGCCACCCTTTTTTTCTAAGCAGTTTCTGAGGGGATTTTTCTTTTTGTCTGGATGGTTGGTTTTTTTGGTTCCACATTGAAATGAAAATTAAACCCTTACAATATCCAGAAACAGGAACCACAATTTCTCTTCTCTGTTTCTACTGAATGACACCTGGTTTGACTTTTGGTTTGTCTTTTTTGATTGTCCTTTGGTTTGTCTTTTGAGTCCTTTGGTTCAGAGTTTCCCTCTTCTACTCTTTGTAACTTACAGAAGTGGCCAGAAATCAATGGATGAAACTAAAGCACACAGAGACTAAATAGTTTTCCAGATATCACTGGGAAAGACAAATGTGCATACAGGTAAAAGAATGGATTTCTTAATTAAAACTAAGTTGTTTTAATCATTAACTGGTGATGTTTGTCCCAAATTCAACATAAAGCAAAAAGTGTGACATCAAAATTTAGCTATTTTACATATTTCCACGACAAAGCACTAAATAAAAACTGCAAAGTCAAATAAACTGCAACCACTTTTATGCAGGGTTATGTAGAGTTTGATTTATTATTACCTAACATCTTTTTCTAAGCAAAAAATTAAGCTTCATAAAGTGTTTACTTTCAGTAAGTAACTTAAAGGAAAAGAAATAAGCACAGTAATATTAATAACTATGCAGTTTTAACTAATAGAACATACTAAAGAGAAAAATTAGTATTAAACTTCCATGTAATTTTACCCAATGGATAGAAAGATCAATGGACTTCTACTGAATGCTTTCTTGTGGGAAAAAATTAACTCCAACTCTTGTCTAAAGAAAATAAGTGTAATTTAGACTTTAGCCTCATTTTTCCAATCTGTTTATATGTTTCTCTATGAAAAAATTAATTTTAAAAATATTTCTCATTTGCAGGTTGTGATTATTCCAACTAGGAATAACAGATCCTGGGACAGAAACCAGCAAAGCTTTAACGAACATCCCTCACATGCAGCATTCTTGTACACACCAGTATATCTACTTTATGCTACTTTACTGGTCATTTAGTCTGTCCTGGTTCTGGCCAGGACAGAGTCAACTTTCCCAAATCCACAAAACTGGAGATGAGCTCTACTGGCTGCACATAGTAAAATTTGTCAGCTTGACATTTATTTCACTTCATTGCCAGGGGTGGGGCAGGGAAAGGTCATTTGAAAATAGAATTCAGAGGAAAAATTGCAAAATAGCTACTAGTTGTCAACGTGTCACACTGTGTAAGGCTGAATTAAGTAAAGAGTTTCAGGGGAAATAAATTAAAATCATAAGAAAATTTGTCATTTTTCTTTCATATTTTTTCCCCTCTTCAGTCATTTTTATATAGTTCTGCTTATAGTCTTCCTTTCCAGCAAGGACAGATTGTCCTATTAAAAAGGACACTTCCTCCTACACTACCAACAGGAAGATAACAATATTGCATGGACTCATCCTGAAAGGAAGGAGGCTTTTTCAGGAGCTCAAAATAAACCAAAGAGCTGAAGAAATGAAATGAGGTTCCATTCAGGTTTTCTTTGTTTCTTTCAATTAACTTTCTAATTATTTTTTAAAAAATAAATAAAATCACTGTAGTCAACAGTTTAAAGATAAAGGAAAACCAAGCAGATTTCTCTAGCTCCAAGAGTGGGTCAAATAAAGGACATTGTGCACCTTTCCAGAGGCACCTGTGCTCAGCAGCCTGAACACAAAATGAGCCAACATCCTTGGCAAATGGTTTCTTTACTGGCTTTAGCACATATCCCTTGGCTCTCACTGGGTGTAGTGCTGCCCTAAACGTTGTGAATCAGCAATAATGCCTTATTCCTTTTTCTGCAAGTTTTGGTTGTTTATCTTTTCTTCCCTCATAGTGAAATGAGTTGCTTTTGAAACAAAGGAGACAATCTCTCATTGTGTGCTTGGTGCAGCACTATGGAAACAGGCATTTTTAAGAAAAGTGGTTTCCCTTTCAAATGTTTTTTTCTAACAGAAGAAGATTTTTTAATTTTTTTTTAAACCTGGGGGAAAAATGAAGAAAAAATCCTCATATTTGAACAGAGACCAAAGATTAAAACTAGCAGTTTGTCATCCAAGTCTAAATGCCATAGTCATCTGAGCCAAATCAAAGAAAAAATAATGAGATTTATTTTCTTTAGACCCACCTGTGCACCTCTAAACCCATTTGTGAAATAGCAGAAAATAACTGTTCCGCTGTATCATCATGTCCCTGTTGACTAGGTTAATCTTTGCACATTAAGAGACTCTAGCATACATATCATAAAATCCCTCATTTTTCCCACCCTTAGTATACGCTAATAAAACTTATGCAGAGTCATCCAACAGAGTGCAGGCCAGCACAGCAGCTGGATGTACTTACACAACTGCTTCAGTTTGGCACATCATACTCAGAGCAGGCACTATAGAGTCTCTGCATTAATAATACAACGCAAGTCTTACAAAGGCTGGACCATCATTTTTCCTCCTCATTTTTTTTTAACATCTCAAATTCTCCTGCTTATTTCAGATGTCCCTGATACTTAAGCTTGACCTTTGCTCAAGGTCTCTGTAGTGTCCTGTCAAAATGTTCCTCCAAAATGGCTAAAGTATATGGCTTCATTTTATGCTAATGATCTGTTTTCATTCAGAGGTTATTTTATCTACCTTCAATTCCTTACAGTGCTGCAGATCTATCATTTACCCTTTCTGATTTCAGAGTCATAGTGAAATGCCATTGCCCTCATAGAATTAAAACGCTGGTTTACTTCCTGTAGGGTCCCCCACACACTGTTGGCAAGATGCACTTCAAAGCAGCTACAATTCTGCTAGAGCATCCCAAGGCCTTGGTAGCTCCTATCTTGCAGAGATGACACAAACAGGGCATATTTTCTCAGAGCCCAAAGTTGGGAATCACTAACCGAGGTTCTGACACCCATTGGGAAGACTCCGTGAGGTCAATCAGCAGTCTATGAAGCTTCCTTCATTCATGCTCACATCACAAAGTCACTCTCACTTGATCTGCATAAACTCACAAGCACTGCAACTGAGTCCATAAAAGGCAAGCAGAAAATGAGGTCTCCAGATCTAAGAGAACAATCAATTTCCGTCCCAACTGGCAGGTAATTACTGAAAAAGGGAAGTTTTAAAATCACTGCCAGCTTAAGTAGGATTTACCTGGTAATACAAATGTATTGGAGCTTCCTGAGAAACCTGAAAGTAAGTACTGTCTGCTAAGAATGTTATCACCTCCACAATATGCCAGCCTTATTTGCTATCCACAGAACAACAGTTTCTTTCCTCTTTTCTTCTTAGCATTCATTTTTTTTAAAATTCTGAACTAAGGTTAACAACCACATCTTTTCATCCAAACTCGAGGATGAAGTTTACTAATAGCTGCACACCAGAACCTCAGAACATTATTTATTCACCATTTGTAGCACGTGCTGCTATGCTGTGCATTTTCAAGTTAGCATATGAACCCCTATCAATAATTCAGGATCTTTAAATTGTTCAATAAGACTTTAGACTAATGCCACATTTCCTTCAGAAAGAGCTCAATTTCACTCCTTTCTAGTTATATACAACAGCACCTCAGCTATGACAGAAATTATCTTTTTTTTTTCTAAATTTTTGTTTTGATTTGATTTTTTTTAAACTTGTCATTAGCCCACACTATCATAACACAGAAGTTGTTTCAACCAGGACTGCAAGAACCCCTTATGATAGTCTGCCAAAAGGCAGCAAGCTTGACCTACAAGCAGAAAGGTCAGTTTTAAGTTATCCTCTCCCCATATAAAACTTCAAATGTTACCTTCCTAGCTAGATGCCTGCTTTTCTACCCTGTTTAGTTTTCTTCTAATATAGAATTCAATTGAACTGAGTCAGCTTCCATCATTTTCAAGGCATAATCCAGACAGTCCCCCCACCTGTTCTGGCACTGAAATGTCTAGAAGAAATCCATTTTCACTGTGCACATTCTTTTGAATAAGCATCAGATAAATAAATTTTTACAAAAGTTCAAAATATTGTTATTACTTTGTGAGTTGTGTCATAACTGTTTGAAAGAAAACTCATGACATATTCTACCACTTTATATTTGCCACTGTAATTTTTTTCACTGTCAAAATTATTAAATTCTGCATGGAAACACATAAAATTCCTTCACAGACATTCCCCAGATAAAATTAATTGTGTAAGGAAAATACCGCTTCCCACCTTTTCCTCTGGTGCATAATTTCCCTTTTGTATAACATTCTGAAGGCAGACATCAGCAAATGTTTTCAGTAATTTTAATTTTTTTTCATTTTCAGTGAAACTAATAACAATATAATGAAAACCAGAATACTCAGAAAACCCAACTTTTGCATTTGATGTTTTCAGCTTCAACTGAACAAATCATTTGGTGTTGTCTCTGATACTTTGTGCAGAATCCAAACTAGTAATTCCTGTTTGTTGACCACCTGATGATCTGAGTGAAGCCAGAGAACAATCTGCAAGCTATAACACTAATCTTTCTCCTGCAAGTATGTATTAATCTGGGCCAAAATATCTGAGTTACTTCTACTATTATGTTCATTTACTGAATTTATCTACTGTAAAAACCATT
Organism: Heliornis fulica; assembly: GCA_013399135.1. Taxonomy (NCBI): domain Eukaryota; kingdom Metazoa; phylum Chordata; class Aves; order Gruiformes; family Heliornithidae; genus Heliornis; species Heliornis fulica. Next base: position 274,786 of record VXBZ01008398.1, on the reverse strand, counting down.
TTCCTCCATTATATACTTCATTCATTGTAAATCAAGAGTACTTGTGTGTTTCATCCTGAAGTTATTTCAGTTTAGACCAGTATACCAATGGCAGAATTTAGGTCACTAATGGCTGCATGGGTTTAATACTGCACGTGAATGTCACTGCAGGCTTGACAGTGAACTGTCTTGCTAACAACAATTATAGGAATAACACTTTGTATGGAGTGTAAAGGGAGCATCCTTCACATGCAGGTGCTCCCTCAGGGTAGCCTCTAATATCAACTGGGTCTGCTCTTCATAGCTGCTGGACAATCACAGGTCAGAAGCAACAGTGCCTGTTTACTGTGGCTCAAGCTTACTCAGCATAATAATGGACAGCTTGAAAAGCATCCATATATGCTCTGTGTAGGCAATTTTATTAGCTTTATGCAAAAGCACCAGAAATTTAATTACTTCTCTAGACAAATACAAATACAAATTATAGAACTCTAGGGGGTTTTATGTCCAAGCAGCTACAATAAGCTGCCAGTTTCTCTAACCATGTACTAACATTGTTTCATTTATAGAAACTTTTGAGCTCTTATTTCCCAGAGCATTCATTATTTCTTGAATTGAGACAGCAGCTACTCATTGTTGCTATCTACTATTTAAGACTGTGTATCTCATATTACAAGTGCTCAACTGAAACAAGTTAAAATAAGACCTCTGGGCTGCCAAACTCTCTTGACACCCACAAAACAGTGAGATGCACATCACATGAAGCTGTCCAGTAAGTCAGCTTTTAAATAAGTAAAAGCAAATACAGTAGTTGTAGAACCAATAGTAGTAAAAGAGACAAATAGATGGTTGTTAAAGAGAATATTTTTCTCTACCTACAAAAAATTTTGCATAATCTCATCAAAACATCTTTAAAACGTTTCAAATGAGCGCTTTCTAAAAGGTCACTGATTCAAATATATTCATGAACACACATATATATGCAGGTATCTAATTTGTAGTTTTAGAACATTGCTTGGATCTTCAAAGCCTGCTTAGTGTGAAACTGATTCAGATTTCTTATACAACATGGAATAAAACTTTCTAGTTTGATAATGAGAAATAAGAAAACAATATACTTCCTTCTCCTCTCCACCAAACTGAAAGCATGAGGCAATTCTTTAAGGTATTTAAGGTTTTTTAGTTTCATTTAAGAGCAAGCAAGTGTTATGACCACACCTGGAAACTTAGAGCTCTTGGAGCTTCCAGTTTTACACATGATTCTTCCTGGCATGCATTACAAAGAAGTACTAGCACAATTTTAGCCAGCCCATCCATTTTGTAGGACTCTTGCCACCTACCACCTGTAATTTCAATTATAGAGCATGTAATTTGAGATGTGCAGTTGCTCCTCCCCACATTCATTTTCACTATGGCACAGTTCACCTGTTAAGTAACAGCAATTCATCACTCGCTGACAAACAGCACAATAAAACTGCTCACTGTGTCTTGTGATGGGAGCCAAATCAAACCAAAAGAAAAAGGCTTGCACTCACATTTTGGACTAGACACAACCATGTAATACCATCACAAATTCAATTACTTTGCATTGCAATTATTAATGACAGAACGATGTAATGAGTCTGAGTAAAGATAAAATTCCTCTGGTTAAGCGAGTCCTTGATGCTGGAATTTCTTTACCAAATTAAAGCACTTTTTCCCCAGGCATTTGGGAGGCTCATTAAAAGCCGATTTAAGCCAATGAGAATCTTCCCATTGACAGACATAAGTTTGAATTAGGTCCTCACTGCATTAAAATTGAAACATGTGGGGGTCATTTTTTAGGAGGAACAATTTCCTAGTACCATCTTGACATTGTTTCTGTACCTGCTCATGCATCCAGCACAGATTTGTGCATTTATATCAAGCAACTACACACAAATGCATATGAGTTAATATCACCAGGTATATACATATAATAATCCAGTCGGCAGATATAAATTGTGACGGCAGATAATTCTAAATAGGCCTCTTAACTCTCATGGGTATGCCCTGAAGCATATACTTTATTACTTCCTCTCTTGTATTACTAAGAATCACAGGAATTTGGCACTTAAATTCCACACCCATAGCTATATAACTTTATCCACAAAGAGCCTAAGCTACATTAAGAAGATGCCTGTCTAAATCCAAACTAATTCCCACTGTGGTTCCCTAATTCCAAAACCACTTCTCAAATTCCCTTGTCACTGATCATCTAAGCCTGTATAATCTCTAGACATCTTTCGTTTTGACATTAAAGCATTTCAGGTGCCAGAAGAATTGTGCCTTCCCCAACGAATATTTCTCATTCACCAGGAGGCTGAACAAGACACAGTAATCTCTTATTCCTGAAGCTTCAAAACAATTTCTTAACAATGCATTTTTATGTGTGTGCATGCATAACAATATATAGACATACATATGTATACATACATATATATATATATGCACACACATATATAAAATAAAGTTAAGCTTTATGACAGTGAGAGCAAGAATGAATAGGACTATGCAGCCTAAATTAAACCTTAATCTGGACAAACCTCGATTCCAGTCCCTCCTCTGACACTATATATTGTTGCACGGCATGGGACAAAAAAATCACTCAGTTGTTAGGACAGGAATAAAGGTCCCATACCTTTGGTTACAGACTGTAGTTATCCAATAGATTGTAGACACTGTTCTTATGTGGCTCTAACAAGCCTTGAATTACACCGAACAGAAGGAGCAGTTTCAAAACAAAAGTCTGAGTCATTCCCATTCCTATCCCCATCCCACTCCCCTACTGGAAAATATGCACAGACTTTTAATGAGAGGATCAACTACTGAAAAAAATTACCGGAGGAAGTGTTGACAAAAATGACATATTCAGATCAAGACCTTTCTGGAAGGTATCAAAAAGACCCTCCAATATATTTTAAACACATTCAACGTAGCTACATAAAAACATAACTGTCTACCTGAAAGAACTCAAATTGACCTACGCAGCCTTAGGGGTCCCTTTTGCTCCTAAGCTCTATGGACTTCAGCAAGCAGCGCAGGCATTTAGCTAGACACAGTCAAATCCATGTTGCTCCCAAGACCACTTTTTACCTTTATTGAAAAACTGTTTCAAATGTTTGAATTACTGCATGAGTTTTTCTGGATTGTGTCATATAGATAATCAAACAGATGATCTCATAGGCTCAGTATGGTTTAAAATTTCACACACTGGCTCTTACTATTATTTGCCAGAGACATTTTTAGAGTCTGAATATTTATCTAAAGAAAGGTACAAGCTGAACGCTTGTAATCTAGCTGTTTACAAGTGGCACAGCCAGCTTCCCACTTCCATGTGTGACATTACAATTGTAAATATCAACTGATTAGAGAATGGTATCTGAAAAAAAGTGATGCATTTTCAATATTATGAGATTATTTTCAGAAATATAATCCAACTGGAGGTCTTTTTGTTTCAGCTATATATTTCTCCCTAACAGCAAATGAAGAACTAAAACCTCTTGCCTCAAGCTGACAATATGTTCTTGCTTACCCAGATATAAGACCACTATTTGACTGAAGCTAGCAGAGTGTAGTCAAATAGTGAAGTTACAGTCGAAGACAGATCAGCACTGGCTTTGTCTCTTAAGAGAGGTTTCTACAGCTCCCTTGGAGCCAACTCCATTACATATAATTCACATTTGGGCTAAAATTTATAGCCCTTGGAACAGCTTGGCTTCACTCACTGTCCTAAGCATTTGGATCTGACTTGAAATAGCTGAAACAGGATGTCTTGGCACTCACTTTTGTGTTATGGATAAAACTTCAAGAGAAAAAGCACCTTTTGCTCTTTTTCCTTACTTTTTCCTTTTTTTTTTCCTTTTTCTTTTTTCTTAATTCCTGAAAGTGTTCTCTAAACTCACAGTACAGTGTATGTCGTACTTGAATATTATCACAGATAAATGAAGCTTGAAAAATGTTGGCAAATTCTACTCGGTATATGCATAAATATTCAGAGAATTTAGGAGAAAAAAACACAACCCATAGAAATAACTGATTTATTTTGTCTTTTTGCTTCAGAAAGTCATGAAGAAAGAAGAAACCAGAAGAAACTGGTTGAAATCTTGCCCAAAAGGATCTACTTGGATCAGAAATATTTCTGTAGGTATAATAAGGGTTGAATAATTTTCTTGTCTCTGATCTGTCAGTGTATGTGTAAGAACAAATGCACAACCTTCTGGTTTAGGTTAGGAATACAGAGATACCATAAAACCAAAACCTTTTAAATCTAAGTGCTACAGTTTAAAGTACAACTTTGGAAGTCAAAGATGCATCATTTTTACCTCAGGGGTTGTTGTTGCATTAACTTTCTTTATCTGATCAGAAATAGAAAAGCTTAAGATATATAAAAAGCTTCCAGCCTGTTCTAGGAAGATTTCTAACCCAATTTTGTAGTTCTAACACGTTACAAGATTATATTCAACTCTGCATGGCAGATGGGGGCAACCTGTTGTCCATTTAAGACTTCAAATGACTAGTAATATTGAAATATATATTTTCTAGTTTCTAGGATTTGAAAGGCATATTTGGTGATCAGGAAAAGGCCCCTAAACCCTGTTTAATATGAGATAATTATTTCTTTAATTAAGAGTTTTCAAATAAAACTAAGCAAAACCAGCACGCATAGAAAAACATTTTGACTTGTTACCCACTGTCTCTAACATGCACATGTATCAAAAAAAAGTTAACAGGTATCACAGCAAAGGAAAAATCATGGTACCTGCACATAAAAACCACCATCAAATGCATGAGATTTACCTAACAGGCACTGACAAAGCAGAACAACAGAGGAGCTGGGAGTCTAGGACCAAAGCCAACTCAAAGCCATTGAAGATGGGGGCAGCTCTCCAGCCCTGTGTTTCTAATTATCAGATCATCCGTCATCTAGGGCTGCAAATGCTGTGGTACCTCTCCTGGCTTGTAGCTTACAGGCCTAGTGTTGCACTTCTCTGATCTTTGGACATCTCATGTGAAAATGCTGTGAAGAATGTGATAATACTGAATATCTCTCTTGCTTGCTGCCTCTGCGCCTCTTGGGACTCTCAGCAAATACATTTAGATATTAAATAATAAATATTTAATTGCACCTTTTTCTTTTATTTTCTTCATTTAAAAAAATTATTCAAGAATTTAACAGGAAAGTAACAGAAATTATAAAAATCTACCTAGAAGCAAGAATGTGTTCATTTTCTTAGCAGGTATATCCAGCTAATGGAATATATTCACAGCATTACTATATCAGCATGTTAATACCATTTGCTGAAAACTCAATAAGAGTTAATGAGAACAATAATTATTTGAGAGTGTATGTTGCCTTGGGCTTTATTTTTCCTTTCTTATAATTTTGGGCTTCTTTGTTTTGGACTCTGTAGAATGGTAAACTGACTACATCACTAATTAATTGAATTTCTCTTATTACACACTCAGCCCATAAAGAGCATGCTGAGCAGCCAGTATTTACACAATGTTTTTCCCCTCCTTGCTGGATCATACCTACTCTAATTGTAGGAATGAGTCAGATCCTGATTACAAGAACAGTGTTGAAACTTAGTGCAAGATCCACAAATGTTGGCAAATATTCTTCATTTTTTTGGAGGGAAGGAGAGGGCAGCGGGGGGTGGGTTTGTAATAAAGAAAATTTGCTCCATTGACTGCATATTTAAAGAGACTAAAGGCTGGTAGCAGCCTTGAATTAATTAGTAAGAATAATGACATTAAACTTTGAACTTAAAAATACACTGCTACAGCATTAACATGTTGGTCATTAACCTGTTTAATTAAATTTAATCGAGCTCTCACATTATTATAGCTACAGTAAACTAACTAACCACATTGTCTTGTCCCTCTTCCCCTACCAGGAGAAACAAGAAAGAGGAAATGAAGGAGAATAAATAAAAAGAGAAGAAAAAAAAATGAAGAAAAATCAAGAGAGGAAAAAAAGGAGAAAAAAGAGGAACAATTCAGTCAGCTTTAATCAGAAGTAGACTGAATCAAAAAGTGGTTCAAAAGTACCTCATATCAGAGCTGAGCTTCATAAAATTAGAGTATGAGATCTTTAAAATCAGAGGTAATATATATTAGGTCAGTTTCCCTAACCTCTCAATCCCCTGTGAGTGCTAAATCATAACATCCATTCTATGTATTTTTTGTAACCAACATGGAACGCATGGAATTATTTGCCTTTAGGGTGCTTTCACACTCCCTCCTAGTGGTTTAAACCTAGTGGTTTAAACGAAAATACCGTTTAAACAGAAAGTGCAGAAAACATGACTCAACTGTGCTTTTTTTTTTTTTTTTGTAAAGGGTTTCCTTCTGTGTGTTTGAAATATGCTTAATTTTCTCTTTTGGAAATTCTGGAACATATGAAGTTAAAAATGTCATTCTCTTTCAGAAATTAAAAAAAAAAAAAGTCCCACAGTCAGTCATTTCTGAAATACAAGTCAATATTCACTTTTGTCAACACTGTATGATCCCCTAATGAACCTACAGTTACAGCCCAAGAACTGACATACTGAGTTATGACTCTTAATTTTAGTGGCACTAAATTTCCACTGAACTAAGTAGATAAAGAAAACTATGTTAATAGCTCCCCTTCTACCATGACAAGAAGATGACTTGGGCTTTGTTTCCTTCCTGTGTTAATTCTTCACAAAAAATTATTATTTACTATGACTAGAAATGCAGTCTAAGCCTTTCCCGTTCCAACCACGAGCTTAGAAGGGATGTTAGAAGCACGTATGTTCTTAGAATCATCTATGTGCTTTTCCACAAAAGCAAAATGACTGTCAGTTCAACTAAATTTAAGTGTCTAGTTTCCATATTTTTCCCTCAAAACAAAATCTGAGAAATAAAAATATTTTGATTTAGACATGACACCGGAGTGTTTTGTGGCAGTTAGAGATAAATTACCCTATACCTTCATTCTTCAGTATGTGCTCAATGCTTTAAGGAAAGACTGCGATGCCTTCTCAAACATCTAAATTGGAAGATGGAGGCATAATAATATAGATAAATGGAGGCATGAGACACTCAAATAAGAATCCTGTGAGATATAGTGACAGCAGTCCCAAATACAGATACTAAAGATGAATACAAAAAATGAGGGCTTGATTTTTCACCAAAGGTGCAAACTTTTCCAAGGAGAGAAAAGTCCAATTTCAAATCAGTTCAAATTGACAAGACTTATAATGTTTAGAATAGATCCTGGCAATTCTCTGTGCGACAAACTCAACCAAATTTCTCATCTTACTCAAGTATTTTAAGGATCTCTGGAGATGTTTTCCAAATGCTTTGTACTAAGATGTTCATTCAAACCTTGGATTTTTTTTTAATTTTTCTTTAGTTCAATTAAAGCTTATAAATCACATACTTTCTGCTACATCCAAGTTCACTCAATGACTTCCAATGCTCTTACATAATTTCAAGATTGAATGTAGAAATATTACAAGAGTACAATTTTTGTATCAATTAAACCTGTGACTCTAATTTCTATCAAAACATTAAGATTTTCTGCCCATTTCATGAGATCCTAAATAGAGAGGGATATTTAACAATTAAGAAAAATTTAAAGCTGGGGGGCAAACAACTTTAAAGAAAAAAAAAATGTGCACAGCTTGACTCTCCCATTTACACTGTAAAAGTTGCCATAATATTTTATTGGCTGTTAAGTATCATTCCCAAAAACGTCAGAGGTGTGGACTGAAGGGCTGTAACATTAACGAAAGTAACATGATTTAAAGCCTTGTCAGTCAAGTTAAAAGATAAATAAAGTTCATAAGTTTTGCAATTAGTAGATCGAATTTATACAGAAAAGGGGACAAAGGCACATATACTGCATACCTTGAAAAACACAGAACTGATAACAGTTAACAGCTAATTCAGACATTTCAGTTACCTGTACAAAACTGTATTTCACCAAAGTTCATTCTATAGAAGCCTAGGAACACCACAAAACAATCTAGAATCACAATATACACATCATCAGATTAAACAATGCTCACTAATTCCTCTCTTAGCAGCAGCAGTAGTCTTACATTATGAGTGAAAAGTCCTGTTATCAAAGTGCTGTAAGTCTTTTTCTAATTGAAATCAGCCCTCATGTTAGGAAATTATGTTACTGACTCCTTTTCACTTTACCTTTCTTTTCAGGATACCAATAAAAGTAAGATAGAAAAACTTGATGGAGAATCTCAGAAGCGCTACTTGAAATCAATTTACAGTGAACCAAAATGTCAACCTCATAAATATTTATAAGAAATGATTTCACGTTATATGTTCAGCATTGAATGGTGCATGTTATTCTTATTAAAGTTTCATAAGCATTTGTACCAAAAACAATATGGTTTACTTTGCTTCTAAGTATTAAGTAGAATCATAGCAGCATCTGCTTCCAACAGTTGAGCGCACAAGCTATTCATGCCCTGTCGTAAATTCCATGATGCATTAAGATGCCATTAAATGTACCTTCTGTGGTTGTCTCCTCATTTACATATCTTGTAAATCATCAGGTAAAAATCAAGTGAGCTGTGGAGTAATCTCCTGCACTCTTCCCTTCTGTCACAGAATCCAGTCCAGTGCCATCCATATCTTCCTCTATCAGGAACATCACCTATCAAAATATGAAGTCAATGATGTCAATGATTAATTGCCAAAGGCAATCTGATTTATATTTAAGAAGTGCATTTTCTTAAAGAAACAAAATTTGAAAGCAAGTATGTACAGCAAGCCAGAAGACACGAGCATTGTGGTGTGCCTTCTTTTCCTCAAGAATCCTCTTTTGGGAGTTACTTCTCTTAAAGAAAATTTAAAATAACCCCAAGCAAAAAAAAAAAAAAACCAAACCAAAACAACAACAAAAAAACCAAACCCAAAAACAAAACTGGAGGAATGAAAAAGAATTGTAACAAAAGCCTCTTTCTCTTTGTGGGGTTTCCCACATGCAGTCTCTTTAGCATACTTTCCACACTGCCTCTGCACCCGAGAAAAAAAAGTGAAGGAGATTGTCAGCTTTTGCAGAACCAGAGCAAACCTGGAGGATCTCTTTTTCCTTGATTCCAGTAATGTTCCCTTACTGTTTCATTCCCTCTAACTACCAAATTGGTTCCTGCAATCCAACTTTTAAGGAGATAGCTGAAAAAGGTTTCTTTTCATGAAAATTTCCAGACATTTTCCTACACTGGCTAGCAGGACAATTTTGTCAGTGTTGCAGCTGTAACTCCGCTATCTGCAGATTACACCTCTCACCACTCTGGTAATTCAGCCTCTAATGGTCAGGAGCTTGGAAACAGGCACCTGCACCTGGGTACCAGTGTTGGCAAAGCAACGTGCTGCTGGCAGAAAATCCCATTTGACTGTTTCCCCTCCAGTGTTCAAACAGTCCAGACCCCCAAAATTAGTCAGATAATCTTTCTCTCAACTTAAGAATTATTTCCATGCATTTCTCTTGAGCTTTGCTCTATGAATCCAGATAAAAATGTGTACCCTATAGAAATACTGCCAAATATCTTTATTGTGTTGCAATGTCCTTGAAAGGAAACAAGCTGGTGAACTAAGTCAAGTCAGCAACAAAGGCTGGAAAGGAGGGAGGGAAGGAGAGAAAATGGTAGACAAAGCTGAGTGCAAATAGTCATCCAAGGTGAACTACAAGACTGACAGGTAACTCATTTATTTCATTTTGAATCTGTCCACTTCCATTAGAAAATATGGTTTAAAATTAAGAAAAGGAAATAACTTGATTTTTAGGGTCAGATCTTCACCTAGTACACGTGATTCCCCTGCTATGAGAATGCACCCCGGGAGTTCTTAGCATCCTTTCTAAAAGCAACAGCTCTTAAAATTATCAGATCACAGGGTTGGTTTTTTTTTTCCCTCAGAGGGAGAAGAAAACAAGGGAAGAGGAATAATAATATGAAGTTTCTTACATTTAGTGACAAACATTATGAAAAGCCCACAGCCCTTTGTAACTGATGCTTTTTCCTTGCCTGTCATCTGTGTTTATATGGTACCTATCAGTCATTGCAACCCTCAGTCCTTGAACTCCTTCTGAAAGGAATAAAGAGAAGCATCTAACGGGCTTTATTACCAAACATTGAGACTCTTTCTTTGGCTTTCAAGAAATAGTGGGGGAGGAGGACTGGAAATTATCTGAAGATTAGAAGAAACAGATGATGAATTTGGGGTGACAGGTCTACTATAAACTTTCAGGTACACAGAATAGCCACCACAGGTGAAATGGGGACAAATCTGCAAACAGCTTTCCCATGTCAAACAGAGCTTCAAACAGAGAGCCTGTTTCAAGCCAGCTTTTCCAACAGGAAGAAGTCAGGTTTGAGTGGATTGGACACCCCAGTGAGCCCAGGTAAGCAATGGAAAGCCTGCTTTTACAGGTATCTCCCAGGCTACTTTCTGAGTGATGGATTATACTGCACCTTTTTATTTTCCCATTTAGGAAAACAGTGAGGTTGCTACTCGCTTTGTAACTCTGGAACCAGTGCTTGCACTGGAACAAAACATTCCTGATGCTGAGTGAAAGTGAAGCACTGAGGGCACTGAAAACTTAAGAGCATATATTTGCTATTTAGACACAACTGCAGTCACTTCAGCCTTCTCTGTCATTACAGCATCTTCGTGTACCTAGTGCTACAGGCTCTTACTGCAGCCTCATAGCTCTGAATATTTAAAAGTAGATTTGGATCCTAATCTAAATTCAGGGTACCAGTACCATTTCCATTGAGAAAGTCTTCTGTTTTACAGTCCTACAAAACAATTCTTCCTTTACAATGCTATAGACACCTCTAAATATTCATTTCTAAGTAGACCGACAATAACCTCTGTACCACTCAGACTGCATATTTTTAGTTCTAACTTCAAAAGCCAGATTCTGCAATGGCTTACACCTGTGCAGAGTTCAGTCCAATTCATTCCAAAGCTACAGAGACCAGCAATGTGCCCACATGGTTTTGTTTCCAGCAAACTGATCACAGAAATTGGCATATTACATTTCTGGCTCTCTAAGAACAGCACCAATGTGTATAAATAATTTAAAAGTCTAAGAAAAATGCTTGAATCATCTGGTTTTTTTTTCTACCTGTATTTCACCCAGTACCACCTGACAGTGGTCCATGACTTGTGCTCCCGTGCACTACCGCAGCATAAATAAATTATGGCTCTTTTAAGAGGCTGGAAAACATAACTGAAATCAGAAGCACAACTTAATGCTTAATATAAAAAATCCATTGCTTCATATTAAAATAAATTCAAATATATATATACTGTCCTGGTTTAAGCTGAGATAGAGTTAATTCTCTTTCTAGTTCTTGGCACAGCGCCATGGTTTGGATATTTAGTATGAGAATAATGTTGATAACGCACTGATGGTTTTTGTTGCTGTGTAGCTGTAGTATCCACAGGAAGTCAAGGACTTTTCAGCTTCCCCCACCCTGCCAGGCACACAAGGAGCTGGGAGAACACTGACAGGACAGCTGACCCAGCCTGGACAAAGGGATATTCTCGGCCATAGAATGCCTGCAATGGTCTGTATGTGACTGGGGAAGTTACCCGGGAGGTGGGATTCCTGCTTGGAAACAGACTGGGCATTGGGGGCTTTTTTTCCCCACAAACAGTGAGAAATTGCATTTGTGCATCACTGGTTTGGTTTGGGCTTTTTATTTGTAGTTTGGTTTTTTGTTTTTTTTTTTCTCCTTTGTTATCCTATTAAACTGTTTTTATCTCAACCCATGAGTTTTTTTCCATTCTCCTTTCCATTCTGCTGGGGGAGTGAGTGGCTGTGTGGTACGTGGCTACTGGCTAGGGTTAAACCATGATATATACACATATACATATCTACATATCTACTTCTATAAATCTCTTGATCTTCCTAACTTCAGATTATTTTTGTTACTGCCTACACAAGTAATTAATGATATAATTGTTCCTTACTTCTGCTTTTTCCTCCAGGAACACTACTACATGTTTTGTTACACAATGCAACAATAAAAGAAGAATTTGCAATGATTTTTAATGGTATTTTTTCTCCTGTATGAGTAAATTGAAAAGAATTACTCAAAGGAGTAAAAAAAATCATACAAATTTGAAACCAAACCAAAACTTTTTTTAACAAAACCAAAACTTAATTTCACTCATATTTTTCCCTAGAGTTTTTTTTAGAAAACATTTCCACTGCTTTTGTATTTTTTCTTTTTTTTTTCCTACTCCTTTTCAGTTTGATATTCAAATAGGAGGAGGAAAAAACCTCCCAAAAACAGCAGAGATTTTGTTTACATGTAAAGTTATATTCTTGAGGAAATGAAACTTTTTCATGAACATTTCCACCCCTTCAAAAGGAAAAGAAGAGCAGACAAGTGGTGCAAAAGGTACTTTAAGTGTCTCAGTCATATTTATGACTCTGAAAAGTCTGCTGTCTCAGTAGTCTGCTGTTATGTTATTCAGCTTCCAACTGTCCTGTATTTCATATCCTTGACAGGCATTTAATATAGAGAAAAACGTAATTCTGGCATTAAATCTTACTTTTTTTGCTTCAGATTGTCTCAATTTCTTCCCTATTCATGTAGGTATTTGACTAACGTGGGTTACTATAACATTTAGGAGCTCAGTTCTATATGTCTACTACTTTGCCCATTATAGTTTTCATTGAATTCTGTGGTTTTGCTACACATTTTCCACAGATATCACTACTAGATATTATATAAAATGCTCCTCTTCACTTGTTGAATTTTTATAAATTAATTTTTAAGTTTAGTTTCCTTTTCTTTTGTTTGTTTCAAGCCTCCTCCTACTATTTCCAGCTCTCTTCTTCATGGTACTCACAGTTCTCATGCCAATAGAGCTTTACAGGGCTGACGTGAGCCCTGGGAGGTGCCATCTTTTCTACAGATGGCTAAAGCCAAGCAGGTTGAATTCAAGAAACCTATCTTAATCTGTCTCAAAATCCTAGGATGGTTTCCTATTCCACTGTCCTTTCTTTTTATATCACTGAGTTCAGAAATACTCTTTGTCACAGAGTTGCAGAAATACTCTCACCATAAGTTAAGCAACACAGAAGCTGCCTTGGGTTTGACTAGAGAAATACTGTTTTCTGTATCAGACTTGTTGTTTATGGCATAAACACAGTGTGTCAAATCTGTCATTTTAATGTGGAAAGCCATTTTGCACAGCACAGACACACAAACACTTATGGCATGAAATAAATGTTGTAGCCATATGTAGCTTTACTCTCAAAGCAAAAACATCTCCCAAAAGATTACATTCTCAAGTAGTATGCTGTTGTGTTCTGAAATAAATCAATGTACATGTTGTATAATAGTCATGTGATAGCATTCACTCAAAAGTAACTAACAGTGGAATAATAATAATAATAATTTGCAAAGTGCTGGCTGCTATTCAAAACTCTCCTGAAACCAAACTGCTTGATTGAATGAACTAGCAAACAGCTACTTTCTTCCCCCTGCTTCCCTCTCTCTGCCAAATTATATATATAAAGACAAACACATTACAGCACATGCCCACATTTCTAATTGATGTCATTCTGACACAGACATTTGAATTTTATCAAGTCCAGGGCCTGCTTCTGAAAGTCTGAACTTTCTTTTAAGTACAGTTTATTATGCTTTGTGCTAAACTCTCGCCCATGTAAACACCATAGTATCATGATTGTCCCCACTAAAGGTAGAATGGACTGAAGCAAAACACAAGCATCAGCCTAAAAAAAGGGTGGATTATGAATGCTGTACATATACATTAATTAGATCTTCTGGGAAGTGCTTGTAGTATTTACATAGCAAAGGAATAGCCAACTCTGCATCATGAAAACCTCCAGCTCATTTCTAGAAAAACAGTAACAGCTCCACTGGAAGCTGAGTTGAACATTAACACCAGATTCTGACTGTATTCTGGATCCAAGCAGTGTGATTTATGATTTCTTAAAAAAATCAAGTGGACAAAACCTTGGTTTAAGTTATATTTTTCATGGATTTCAAATACAATTCTCGAACATTATGCATTAATTGCCTTTCCACACCTGATCCAAAATCTTTATGTAAACTCCATTGTTAAACCCTGTACTACTCCTCTTTTGGTTAAATGTGCTGAAAGCAAACCTTTAATGATGCAAGAGAGGTAACTTGGAAATTATTAGCAGACCAAAGGAAAGTTCATATTTCACCTGATTGGAGTAAAAACCTTGAGTTGGCAGCTACTGAGTGGCAAGCAATGAAAGTGTAGACTCAATCTACAAGCAAATGCTTTTCACTATACCTAGCTCTAGATCCTGTAAGGAGAAAAAACAGGGTAGATGTGAAGAACAGCTACAAAACCTACTGCAAATGAATGTGTCTGCTACCTGTTGCATTTTCAAGAAATATGTGTTTCTATTTCCCAAAGTATGTATCTAACACAGAGCTGGCTTCCACCTCCTGCCACCAAATGTGTTTTTTTTTTATTTAAAATGAGAGGCAGCAGTTGGGAGGGAGAATGATGTTTTACTGTAGCACTAAGATTCTGAAGCTCTAATTAAATGTAATTGACCTCTAATTTTCACACCTAACTGGTCAGGTAGCCCTGGACTAAGAGAAAGCTGTTTGATTATTAGTAGCTTAGACACCAAGTTCATTATGACATCATACATCAATATACAAACAACAAAGATGCAGTAAATTGGAAAAATTTACTTTGCTTAAGTTAAATTATTTTAAAAACTTACTGAGTATAACATCTCTGTTAAGATCCTAATTTTTGACCAATGTATTCTCAACTTTTATCTGTGTAATTCTTCTTAGCAGAATACTGAGGTCTGCAATAGTAACAGGTACAACAGTGACAGTTTTATCCATTCATCCCAAATACTCCTGTAAGCACTCATGTCTAGCACTGTCACCCATCAAGCCCTGCTCAGCAGCCACCTGCTGTGAGTGACACTTGAGCCCATCAGATATCACCACCAATACACCAAAGAATTTGCTCCCCTCTATGGCCCACACTTCTCTTTCTAAGTCCTTCCTGCACACTAGCCCTGAAGAGAGCCAGTGCTTGTTAATGTCTGAAAAGTCATATGTAGATCAATAACCTAACAAGGGCAAAACCTTAAGTGCAGGGGAGAGCACAGAAAGGAGAAAAACATTTGAGAATTTACACTTGTCCTCCCCAGGAACAGATAAGAATCAAAGTCTACCAATATGAACTAGAAGTTCTAGATGAGGTCCTAAAGTCTACCCTAAAATCTAGTTGGACTGTATGGTTATTTCAGTTTGAAGTTCTGAGTTCATTTTTAACCCTGCTCCTCAGCTGGTAGCAATACTGGTAGCTTCTGAGTTTGGATATATACCAGTCCCAGGGAAAAATCTGGTTTAAGCCATGATACATCACAAAAGGTTGTATACTACAAGATCCTATGTTTCTAGTAAGGCTTCACAAAGAATCACCTACATTCAGGAACTGAGATAAAAGTTCTTTTTTCTTTATTTCAGAGGAAATTACAAGCTCTTATTGACTTAAGAGTCTACACCACAGTGCCTGCAAAGTGGCACAGTAATACCACAATTATGATGGTGATGGACCACAATAGCATACACTAGTATGTCTTTCTGATCCGATAGGCATACAAGCAGTTGGCAGCTAGGAAAATGAAACAGGATTATGTTGTTAAATCGCCTTTATGTCAAGAATCTTTCCTGCAGCACAGAAAACTTTGATTGCATCCAACGAGCCTCATGAAAATGAATACAACAGCAGCATGTTAGTGATATCTTTTAACTTACATTATGTAATATAAGTGGGATTTGGGCACATTTGTCCTTTTCAGTCAGAAAAGTCAGAAGCCATATCAGAAGAAACCCTACAAGCTTCTAAGTAAATGCAGGTACAGCAGCATCCAGTTTTAATGAGGTATTGCAACACCAACCAGTGCATTTCAAAAGCAAAAAATCCTGGTGGCTTTCTGAAAAAACAGCACACCTGTATCCCATTGCCACCAGTGCTACAGCCTAATGTGCATCAGCTTGGATTTATGTTTTTGTGGATGGATACAGTTTGACCTAAGCCACCAGAGGTAAACAATGGTATAATTTAACAGGCAATAATGCTTGTTAAAAGCTTTGCCTGAGAGCCAGTTTTGCACCCACAGCAAATGCTTCCTGCGTTACTCTAAATACTAATCTTTCCAAGTATCACTTTCTGCAAGTTCCCTCTTGTTTTTGAGTTAATTACCTTTCTGTGAGCATGATGCAATGTTGAATAAAAGGCATAGGTCATCCTGCTGGTGTGGGAGTTTTCCCCATTGTACAGGTTTCTACAGCTTTACTGAATCCAGCACCAAAGCCTGTGGGAGTCCTGCTGGCCCCCATGCACAAGGCGCTGCTCCTGTCAAAGGAAACTTTTCTCTCATGAAGCACATAATGCTGTCCTCTTCCACTTCCTCCTTGGAACTTCACTGTAGTACTCCTACAGATTCACTTAAGGGAAGCACCTTACACTCTGCTCAAGTGATTTATTTTTCTTCTATCAGATTTAGATTTTCAATGGATTGTTAAAGCCATTTTGGTTTTAATCATGACTAGCAACCTTCAAGTATTTCTTTTAAATGCATCCTCTTAATCATTAAAATTATGTATAATTAGAAATATCTGGGTTTGGTATGCATAGGATTTTTTTTTAATTATTCTCTTATTCTTAGAGGAAATACATCTTAATTCATAATTTAAGATAAAATTGCAGTTATTCTGCTTTAAATATCTTTACCAAAAAATGCTATGTTCTTGTTTATAAAATGTACATTTGGTATGGATGTTCTGTTTGCTTTCCTGGCTTCATGGCAGTTGGAAGCATGCAGATGATGAAAACATGGGGGTTTTTAATATTTTCATAATTCTACACTTTATTTAAAATTTATTATATATTAATGAACCCGACTATATAAAGCAAATAAAGCATTCCATAAAACAAGACAAAATCTAATTGCACAGAAAAGGAAGCAGTAACAGAAACCAATAAGAAATCATTCCAATTATATTCATTCTACAAATGATTATATTTTTAAAAATTAATTCCATAGGGCTATTCTACACCCTGTGCTTCCATTCAGTGAAATTACATGCCAGAGAAAAGAGTAACATTGTGATGAATGAGCACCTCTGTGTTTTGGTACAAAGAAACTGACTTGCTTTGTTTTGAAAAGTCTTCAGAAATCTACCTCTTAAAATTCATATCCTCTGCAATTCCCAGTGAGAACGGTTAATCTCCCATATCAAGTTCAGGCATGCAAAAAAAATGATCCCCATAAGAAGCACTTAACTTAATTCGCTTTGCTTTGTTCCTCTAAGCTTAAGTCAGCGCAGAATAATCGCACATTATGTGGATCAGACCATTTCAAAATAACATTGTGCTTTCTGCTGGACTCGTACAGTTTTCCCGAGTCTCACATTCCACTGAGCATTCAAATTCACCCGTCTATAAAACTGGCATGTTGAAGATTAAATGAAATTCTGAAATCTGGGATGAGCGAAGACCTGTAAATTGGCAAACAGAATTGTTGTATGAAACAGAGAAGGTCATTTATTATCTCTCTGCCACAGCTGACCCATCTGCACGAACAGGACACCAAACTACCTCAGCTCAGCACTGCAAGGCTTTCCATTTATAAGCTTTCCCAAAGTCCCTAAGTACACATGTAGAAAATATCACCACTAAGTCTTATTAAAGGCTAGCATTTGAACATACTAAGCAGTAACAGAGCTACTGTGATACCACTATCTTTCTTAATAAAGAAAACAAGCTTTCTTCAAAATTTAACTGCTTATGATTTATCATTGATCATTAGAAGATTCTCGTATGGCCAAGAATTCAATTTATGAAGCAATACTTTAAAAGCTAGCCATGGGAGAAGCAAGGGGGCTTTAAACTGCAAAACATTTATTTTCTTGGAAGTCATTAAAGTTGTCGTTTATCTTCCTTTCACATGTCTATCTCACAATTCCTTCTGTTGTTTTTCCAACAAGCACTCTTCAGTTACAATTTTTCTAAAAGAATGAGATTAGAAGAGCAGGTATGGAAATGCAGGATGGGGTCTGCCCTGATGGCACAGAAGGGGAAAGCTGCTACAGGCTAGCAGGCACGGTGGAGTATTGAGGTAGGTCGTGGCTGAAGTAAGACGGCACAGGACCAGCTTATGCGAGACTCCTTTTTAACTGTGTTCCTCTCAGGAAAGGAAGCCATTTGAAAAGCTGAATAATACCCAGCAGTAGCACAGGTGGCCAAATAAATTTAAAATTTGTTCAAAAGTTTAATGAATATAGACTTTAGGTGTTATTAGTGTTTGCCTTAGGTCACCCTCTGCCCTTTAAATACAACCCTTGTCTCAGGTTAAACACGTTTAACTTGCAACCTCCCAAAATCTCCTCACAGGTATTTTAATGACAGTCAGAAAAACCTCATGTGGCCTACACTTTCAGAGAGAATCTGCAATTCACCAGTGCACTACAAACACACACTTCTCTGTTTACCACAAATCAGAAGAAGCAAGGGGATGAGGATTTGCGTTCTCTTTCTCATCTTGCTCGTACTTAATGACAATTGGGAAAATGGGGCATCATCCAGATTTACCTTTTTTCCCCTTCAGAGAGGGTTTTCTGAATGCTCTGTAATCACAGAATTTTGCCTTCCAAAATCCCCATCTCTGTACAAGCAAGGCACCTAGATTGACTTTTCTTT
Organism: Heliornis fulica; assembly: GCA_013399135.1. Classification (NCBI taxonomy): domain Eukaryota; kingdom Metazoa; phylum Chordata; class Aves; order Gruiformes; family Heliornithidae; genus Heliornis; species Heliornis fulica. The sequence goes on along the minus strand of VXBZ01008398.1, from coordinate 256,030 downwards.
CTTTTTTTTTTAAGTACACTCTTAATGTAAATAAAAAAAATACAAGTAAACAAAACCCAAATACAATCCTCTGCTAAACACGTGTCATTTGCTTAATCGTGGAGACAGAGGTGATGATGACAGAAGCTGAAAGGAGGAGAAGGAAACATGAGACGAGTTAACATTTAGAAGCCAGACTGACTAAAGCCCTGGACAAAACACTGCATTTAGTATTTGCTATTTTTGCCCTTATCCAGGGGCAGCAGAGTTATGCCCGCACTCCAAGCAGCTTCAGAAGACTGTTTTGTTTAATAAGTTCAAAGATCTGAGAAAAACATTTTCCGGGAAAAATACCGGAGGAGCTTGGCTTTCAAAGTGATTCAAACACAGCTTTTTACTACAAAGTGTCTTTTCAATTAGGATGCTAGGAATCAGAGCAGGCTAAGATGTAAGGTAATGAGGGCAGGCATGACATGGCAGCCTTAGGGCTCCGTAGGATTTTCCTTCAACATTTGATTCAGCCCCTTGGAGGAACCTGTGGTGAATCTCAGAGTAGGTGCTTGATTCTCTTCCCCCGTGCCTCAGCTCATGAGCTCTGTCATACCTTCCCGTCTATTGTGCACACACCACCACAATTATAGAGCCTTTGTTTCCAGGAGTTCACCAGTTTATTCTTTAAGAAAATAAAATAACTTTAATAATGAGGCCAGACCTGCTTCTAGTCACTGGGAGATTAAATAAGGAAGGGTAAGATCATCAGAAAATCTTTGTGTGTTGGAGACATCAACTAATGACCTTTATTACTAATGACATAGGCCCTCCAGCAAAGAACCTAGACAACACCGATTAAGAGAGAAGCCTGCTGCTTTTTACAGGCATATAAAATAAAAGGACTCTTTGTGTTAATAGAGAGGGGTACGACACAGAAGGAAATATAAAAATGAATGAGCTATAAAAAGAAGGGATTTTTCCTCCTCCGTGGAAGACAATAAGAAATTAATCCAGAGATATAAAAGCTTGAATCACAGTTTCATAAACCATTGCAGAAGCAGAACTTTACAAGGTAACATTAAATCTCACACTGCAGATTTGCAGAAAACAAGACAGTAGCTTCCTTCCACTTATTGCATAGAACAGAAACTTCTGCTTAACAAAATATCAACTGCCACCATTAGAATAAATAACTCATCCTAAATATTTTTGCATCACATGCCCATTAAAAAAAAAAGGGATATACTACTTGTTTCTACTAATATTCTAATTAAAGCTTACAAAAGGCTCAACTTGGTTTTGTCATGAATACCAATGAATACTTAGGCTGCTACAAAGTCATGAAAAGATATAGGACATGACTGGTTGTTAAAGACACCTGTTCTGGGGATATATCTTCAATGGAAAATGTCCTCATCTAATCTGTGCCGCTCCCAGCATTGCACTATAAGAGCACTAATAGCACATCAAGTTTTTTATTATTAAATAGTCCAGCTCAAAGCCATCATTAAGAGCTTGAGCATTCATGTTCACATTTATGACAGGCACTAGATGTGGAAAGAGCATGCTACAAAACCATGTCAGAAGAAAATAAAAGCTGCAAACAATAGGGAAACTCTAGGAAGATAAAGTGGATAACAAATGACAGCTAACATCAAATGACTACTTTTGTGTTCACCACCAGACTGTTTGGGGTTTATCAACCGATGAGGAAGAGCAATGCAAATTCTTAGTAGTATCATTAGGCTATTTTTAATGGTATGGATATACGAAATTTGGTAGAGTTCAGGTAATGGCAAATTATACCTGCTGCCACCTTCATAATATTTGCAATACAATCAGAATATTTTATCCCCATTGAATAAAGAGGTGATTACCACTCTGACAACAAGCAAAGGGCCTTTGGCCTAGAAGTTCTCCTTTTTATTAAGAGAATATTATTTATTTTATTAATTATCATACATTGGGGAATTCTGAGACTCAGAACTATCTACTTAAGATATAGGGAATTAAGAGAGAGAGACCAAGTGGATGGTTACTATATTACTTTCTGTTTTCCCAAATTTGAGGAGTAGCAAACAGAAATCATAATGGAAAGATGAACAGATATGAGCCTTTGTAAAAGATGATAGATCTTTCTGTTGGCTTTGACCTTTAGCATCACATTTGTACATATTAATGGCACTCATCTGTTTTCAGTCTTGGCCTCGCCAAAATCTCAACACTGATTTGCACCTTATGATTGTTCTCTTGATACAGTGGTGCTGTCTGGAACATCTCCTTGTCATACACATCTCTAGATGCATAGCAATATCTATCTTTAGCCTAATACCATATGACCTTGTATCTGACTGATTTAAAACTCATGAGAAGTTTATCTGCTTATGCTGTTAATCTATCTGGCCACTTTCCTCCCTGGACCCCTTTTTAGTCATCAGTTTTTCCCAGGTGACAAAAGGCAACAGACACCTCAGCAGCTGTCCTGTTTATCCTTTTAGGATGCTCTCATTCTCAGTGTTGCTTTGCCCCGTGGCATTCAGCTCCTCAGAAAGGCATTTGTGCATGGCCTGAACATGAGGAGCGTTAGTCTCCAAGCCTTTGAAACTACCTTTTCCAGGGACAATCTCAATCTTTCAGGACTGAGTTGTGATTTATGTCATCAAGTGAGACTGTAATTGCTAAGAAACATCTTTCATATATGCTTTATGAATAATCCTCTGGAGAACGTGACACTGCATTAAATGTATTTCCAGACCCTCAAGGATGGTATCTTCATGTCCTCTGCATTATGCCTATAATTTTTTAAGCTTTTCTTTAGCCAAATTCATCAAGAAAAAAAAATTAGCCCTTGTGGAAATATGCTGTCTCAGTCTTCGTATTTGTCTAAATGACTGATGGCCACTTTAAAAACTAATTTCTACACTATCTTTACCACAGAGCTCTGAGACTTATGCTCCATGTTTTCACAATTCTTTCTTAGCTCTTTCTTAAAGCATTAAGAAGTATTTTTACCTCCCTTCCAGCTCCTGGTTCTACAGCTACTTGGAGATCTTTCATGAATTAGTTTTTTCTCTCTAAAATTGCTATTCATGAAAACTAAATGAGTACATAAGAGTGGGATAACTTCCATTATATTCTTGGCTTAAAAGGTTAATTTTTATTGAATTTCTTTATATTCACAACAAATTTTTACTAGGGTATTTAAGCTAGCTGTTTTATAAATGGTTGAAATTCATTTCTATTTCTAAAGAATGTTTGTAGATGTATCTGTACAGAATAACTTATGCAGTCGGCTGCTCCAAAAATGTTCAGCACTTGCTGGCTTTCCTGTCTGTAATACCACAGCACGCTGAATAGCACACAGAGCCCCCAAGTGCCAGGTTGGTGCAGAGCTCTGGCAGAAGGGGCCAGGGAATCTCCAGGAGCTCCCAGTGACTACAGCAGAAAACACCAAAGTGGCAAAAGGGGGAACAAGTTCAAGTGCAAAGTCCCTGCAAGTTGACACTCTCAAGAGAGAGGAAAAAAAGCAAGAAGGACAGAGCAAGTTGTCTGCTGAAATACTCAAACTGATCTGAGCCTTTCCTTGTCAGACTGCTGCTCTGAACAAAGACCACCCAGGCTAGAAAACGTTATCACAGCTCAGCTCTGATTACCATCCCAAGCAGAGCTGAACCTCTGCGTTTCCTGCATAGGATCATCTTTGTCAAATACAGTGATGCTACTTGGCAGCTGGTCAATGTGTCTGCCTTCCAGCCAAGGTGAAGCCACTAGTTTACAAACAGACCCCAGCAAGTTTTCTCTGCATTAGAGTCAAACCAGGCTCTCAGAGCTATAAGTAAACTACTCCCTTCAACCACCTCCACATTATGTCAAAACATATGCTGAGTTTAATGATAACCCAAACACAGGCTGTCTGGTTAAGCTGGTTGCAGAGGACAGGGCTTAGGGTACTCAGCTAATGCACTTTCCAAGGTATGCATAGTGAGGATGGGCTTCCAGTGGTTTCCCACATTTCTCCTGAATATCCAGAACAACATAGAACAATACAATATAGGAAATGAAAACTTCTGAGAAAATACACAATTTCTTTGTATAAAAAATACACAAAATAACCCCACAAAATATATGCAAATATAAAAAAATAAAGTAGCTGGGCCAATGTGACACCAGAGGGGATACTCCAGACCGGGTGCACAACTTTGGGCTAATCTGATATTTGTGATCAGACTAGTTCGCTTTTCACATAGGATAACTCTAACCAGCTGGTTAATAATTTTTTTTAAAAAAATAAATCTCTTTAGAGAGCTTAAAAACAATTTCCTTTGAAAATAATTATTTGAACTGATGGCCTACTGAAGTCAATGCCATTTGCCGATAATTGCTAGCACCCATAGTTGTAGAAGTCTAATTACATGGTTATTTTAAAGGATTGCTTTTCAAATTATTAAGCCAGATTGATATACTTGAACACAAATTTCACTGTAAAAGCATTTATTTCAAAAAATGGCACCCAAGGCTAGATTAGAGAGTAGAAATTCCTAGAGCAATAAAATATTATAGCTCAATTTAAATAAGGTTCCTACACAGCTTTTACACATGGCCACAAAATGCTGTAATGGAACACTTTTTCTTCCTTACTTTGCAGCTGCGAATTCAATGGTTTCCTGAGTTGTGTTAACATCTATCTCTCTGAAAGCATTAGGATGAAGAACAACTCTGATTTTTTATACATTAAGAAATTAGAAGCATGTATGGCTGGTTAACAAATATATCTGTACCTGAGAAACACAGAAAAATATAAATAGATTCAAAGAAATTAAGAGAGCAAACTCACAAAAATGTCATTTAAGGTGGTTTTACTCTACAAAGTAATATTCTGGGGCATAAAAATTTCTAACAAGAATATAAGACAATTAGTATGGGCCACCATCTTGGCTGGACTAGAAGCAAAATTAGAAACCCCTGCAACTTGAAAACCACAGAGTATGTGTTTCAGTCTACCCACAGCTTCATATGTCTCCTTTTCATGACACCGCAAATAAAAAAAGAAAAACAAACAAAAAACAATTTCATATTTTTATCAGCAAAGAATTAGAACAGAGCTATTGGACCAACAGACTCTGCAGTCCTCCCAGCTGGCTCCCCCAGTTCTATATGGAACATGTCATGCTATGGAGCAGGAATATCCCTTTGTCCAGACTGGGCTAGCTGTCCTGGCCATGCTGTCCCAGCTCGTGCACCTGGAAGGGTGGGGGAAGCTGAAAAGTTGTTGACCTAGTGTAGACACTACAACTACCCAGCAACAACCAAAACCATGAGTGTGTTATCAATGTTATTCTCATACTAAATATCCAAACACAACACTGTGCCAAGTACTAGAAAGAGAAGTAACTCTATCCTGGCTGAAACCAGCACACAGACACACAGAAATCATGGTGCTTGCCCCAAAACATATAAGAAAAGAGATCCACAGTATTACGAGAGAGCATGTATTATATCCACAGAGTATTACGAGAGAGCATGGGGAAAAAAGCTCATAGCACTAGTAGAGATCATAGCATATCAGACACCTAACTTTAGTTAAACTGCAATTTTTATTCCACAGAAAAAGCTTTTCAAATGCTACTGCTAGTAAAAATTAAATCCTTTCTTGGTACATCTTTTACAAGCAATTTGTTGATTCTCAACATTGCATTACCCAACCATGCTATTCATTCTGCTTTGTTTCTTGCAAACTGTGGCAATTTTGCAAAACATTTCACAGCTGCAAGTATATAAGTACACAGTAAGGAAAACACCCAGCCTTTTGTAACTGAAAAAAGCTATTTTCTCTTTGTTGTCTTTGTTACACTTCATAATCATTAACAAAACCCCAAATTAGCAGTATGCAGCTGGTCTAGCTCTGGCAGGATTTTTTTTCTTCCCTATACCCTCCCCCCCACAGGATGGAAGATTCAAGTTTTCCTGATTCTAAAAAGACAAAGTTCACTTTCACTGGATGGGTCATGTTATTTTCACTGATAGTATTGAACTTTTTCGTGATGATTTGATATGAAATCATAATTTTATTCCATTTACAGATGGTCTGAGTAACTCCTATCATTTTTCTTCACCTATCAGCTTTCTAAAGGATGACAGTTTGGAAAGCACATTAAAATTAAGCTTGATAACAATGCTCGGTATTTCACCTCTCAGATGAACACAGTGTAGTCAAGTATTACTATCACAGGTGAAGAGCCCTCATGGTAATTCTAATTAACAGTGACTAAGCCCAACTGTGCATAGCTCTCAAGGCACAAATACAAGGTTCCATGACTGTGGGCACTACCATCAGGTAAGATTACTGCTTCTGCCTTGGCGATGTTATATTGCTCAAGTGGTTACCACACTGGATAGAGAAGAACAGAGGGTGCCACACACAGAGACAGTAGCTCCCAATGTAGACAACTTGACCATCCACAAACCTGCCTCAAACACTTGTGTTTGGTTGTGCAGCAGCTTCCCATCTGTGCTACCATATTTCCAGGGAGGCTGCCTCCCCCCTCAAAGGGGAGCACAAAGGGGCTGTTTCACAGCCTTATCTCATCCTCATCCAGCCATTGTTTGGAAGGGAAGGTGGTTTCTCTTTGACAGGTCAATAGTGATAGCCATCAATATGTTAAATCTTCTGCACATGCTGGAGTAGCAGTCAAGAGACCCTGGCAGTTTCATAACTAGTGTGAAAGAACTAACAGGCTTCCAGTTGAGTGGACCAAGAGCAGATAAAGACTTCTGCCCAGGTCATTTTGCATCACAAAAAGTTTCTGAGCTGAAAAATTCCCTGCTCCCACATATCACAACACTAGCTAGACACTTTGGCAGTCTTCAAATCTCACTAATTGAATCTGCTGTTTCTCCCCTGAGTACAGATTAGCAAGATTCTGCTCTGTCATATTATTCGTTTATTTGGGAGATGTAACAGTGCATAGGAAACAAGATCTACTGTAATTTTATTATTTTTCCCTAGTCTGTATTGTGTGCTGCATACAATACTGCATAAATCCTCCATGGAAAACACTAATACATACATTTATTTTCTTTCTCAGCAAAACCATATCAACCAAGAAGGATATAAAGAAAGAAACAAGGACTAAAAGTCCTGCAAGAATCAGATGGTGTAGGCAACAGGTTGCACATCTTACAGTGCAAATGATTTGCAGCTCGGACATACTGAAATTTAAATAAACACCCCACTCCTTTTATGACAGGGTTTAAAGGATGAAAAAAAAAAATCTGTTAGAACAATGGCTTTAGATGTCAGAACAGAGCATTTTGGTACACATTCCTTCCTCTGCTAGTAGGAATTCAAATTGCCTTCACCAATTCAGAGGGTACAATTTTGGTTACACCCCTCGTTTCTGGAACAGGAACTTGGCAATGTTCCCTGCCTTCCAGTTATGTTGATAAAATCAGGTGAAAGTCAAAGTACTATTTTTTGGACAGATGACTGAAATATTTGGGTTCTCTTCTTTCAGTTGAAAGTGTTCTTCTCTTCCTCCAATACCCCACCAGTGATCTCACCAAATATTACTTTCCTGCAAATAAATTACCACTCCTTAGATCTGCAAAACTGGATGGGAATTATAAGGAAAAGTAGCATATGTTATTGTATTATTAACACCTCTTAAGCAAATCCCAGTAGAAACCATAAGTATAACATCAACTACAAAAAGTTTGAGTAGAAGTTTTGAGCGGAGATTCAGGAATAGCTTGTCCTTAGGGCTTCCAGTTTCTTTCAACTGCTTCACACATCGTTATCCAAACTTCTTGTTTGAACTGCTTCTTCTGAAACACTTCTCTCTTCATGAAATTGATAAGCCAAATGTTCTTAGTAAAGGCCTGCTTTGCTTTTTAATTTCACTCATTAGAAAAATGAGAGGCAACATTTCAACTTTCTTGCTTTTAACACAAGGTAATTGGCTTTCTGTTACTAAGAATGGAAATAGAACCCTGCTTTCTCTTTTCCAACAAAAAGTTAATTTTACCACTTATAATTTTAAAAGAAATGTTTGGTTTTTTGTAAGCATCACAGAAAATTAAACAATGTTGTTACCCACCAGTACACTTCTTGTTTTTCATTCAGAACTGATCTATTTCCACAAACAACCTTGCACAGCTGGCAAAGATGCTTTATCAGACCAATCTTGTTATCAAGGTTTTAAGGTATGATAGACCTAACACAACTGTATTTTCAGTACATTTTTGGCTAATCCTATTGCTTCATTGACTCCATTCTTATTAAACATACATTCTGCTACAGCAACTACTGCCATATCTGTTTTGTTATATAAAAGAGGAAACAATGAATACTCATGTTTGTTTCAGCTAATGAACAACATGAAGTTCACAGTTCTTTTTAAACTCTGTGCTTAGTTGAAACAGAGTGAATTGCTATTTTGTTGAAGAGTAGTAAGGAATGGGAAAAAGAATATATATATTTAATACACTAGATTTTAAGAGCAAGTATATCATAATATAGTCCATTAATAATAATGTTACAGTTTTAGATTCAGACTTTGCAGTTTCCATGTCACAGATATATTCATATCATTTTTACTTCCAAACAATAATATTTTTTCCAGGTGAAATGAGGCAGTCCTAATTCTGCACTTGAGAAATTACCAAAAGTTTTTAAATGTTTCAAATTATGTAAGGAAACAAAACCAGAAGGTAAAATAAGAAAAGTTGGGCAGTGGCCAAAAAAAGCATCCACAAAGCATTGAACACTCTCCTGCTAAGAGACTTCCAAGGGCGATAAACTTACAGGTATGAATCCTACTACAAACTAAGCTCTTTTAAAAGTAGCTACACCATGATGCATACAGAATGTGCCTTCATGATGGAAAGTTACTTGGCTCAATGTATTAACTGCAGCCACCATTTATCATGAAAAGTAATTGAATTAGAAGGTACTAAACAGCCATGCACAGTGCATCCTCAGCTATGCAGAACAAGGATGCTAACTAAACTCCACTCCTGAGAAGAGAAGCAAAGCTGATATAGGAAAGTATTGCTTCTGTAGTTTTCTCTCCCCTTGTTCTCCACATCTTTGCCTCACTTGCAAAAAAAAATTTTCTTCAGCCTTACAGCTGTTTGCCAGGTTAATTTTGTAAGATCTTCTCTATGTAAAAGTTGCTGTTAATTGACCAGCCTTCACCACCACCTTCACAAGTCTGCTTTTGTCTCCTCATCATATAAAATTTCTGCTCCCAAAACAGACCGTAAATGCAATAACTTTTTGGGAACAAAAGGCATGTGATGAGCTCAATTGTCCATTTTTATTTTTATCTAAAACAATGCCAGGTCACTAAAACCTTTCGATTTTTAGTCAAATAGGACAGGCTTGTTATAAGGTCCAGTGAGCTGCTCTAGCCCAATAAGATCTCAGGCATTCAAACTCAAAAACAACATGTTGGACTACAATTTACATATATCAACTCATACTGGACTTAGCAGAATTTTATGATTGGAGACTCTCAGATATCAATATTATAAAATTTTCTTTATCATATGAAGTATACAAATTCTTGAAGGAAATTAGTCTTATTTTTCTTAGTCCTCTATTAATTTCTCACAAATCAAAGAGGTGTTTTCCCACTGGTACTATAAAACCCTTTGAAATCTTTATTATACCCCAGTCCAGATTAAGACAGCTGAAGTCCCCTTCCTTTTATTTTATTCCCTTTGGCTCAAAAATTGAACTACAAAAATTGTATCCCATTTATGTATAACTGAAAATATTTAGACAAGGAACATCATGTTTTCTAATCAGATGATTCAGAAACTAGCATAAATTCTTTTAAAACACAAAATTAACTATAGTTGTTCAAGAATGTTTGTTTCTTTGTGCACACACAGAACTGAATAAATATAACAAATGTAACTTCCATAAAGGAAAGTAGCTTCACAAAGAGCCGCTGATCCCTCCAAATTCTTCTCGACTAATGGGCCATTCCCATCAGTTCATGGATCATGAGCTCTAGGCACTCTATCTCTTGTACATGCCACTGAAATGTCTCCTTTGTGGAAAACACAAATTGGAAGAGCCTTTAGGCTTCCCTGCTCCCAACTTCTGCTGAATGGCAAGTCCTAATGTATGACAGAACTTCATGTAGTAAAGCAAGTGTTAATTCACATGTCCTGCTTCAACAGGAAATTTGGTGACTGCTATTTGCATTTTATAGGCAAGCTGAAGTGCAGCACAGAGAACAAATGATTTACCAAGGTGAGATAGGAAAGATGCAGTGCACTTCAAATAAAAATCCATGCTGTGGTGCATATACCTCTCCCTGGACCACTTTTTATCTCAAAGTAGTCATATCCTGTACAAGCCATGGCCATGCTTTTTCTACAGCAAACTGGTTAGTCAACATTTGTAAAGTCTTCAAGATGCACCAAAGACTTAAGATGGATGTGATTAATACTTATCAATTTTAACTAAGGGTAACTAACACAAAAACAACTCAGAAAAGCCTATTTCTTTCCAGCAAAATATTTAAATATTTCACGTTTTTTGAGGGGAAAAAAATAATTCTTCAGTTCAAATGCAACTACACTGTGTGCATAAACCTAAATTTATTTTCACAAGAGATATTTCTTGGATTGTCCTTAAACATCCACTCTCTCCCTTCTCCCTTCCCTAGAGGTTGCCTTTCAAGGTTGCCTGTCTCCATGGCCAGACAGCTCTAGGAGCAGTCAATAAAGCTCCAGCAGCTGTTGTCTACAGAAAGAGGGGCAGCTGGGCAGGCTAGCTGCAGTCAGGTCTGCAGGGAGGTCCAACTAGATGTATTAGGAGGCTGGAGTTCAGTACAAAGACCCAGGAGGAGACGCCAGAGCTCTCAACTCTCGAACCAGCTGTAACACACATTCTCCTTACAGGGTCTGATCCTGAAAATAGTCATTCATGTGCCTCATTCTACCTGCTAGGATAAGTCACAGCATGGAAAATTAAGTAGTCATAAGCATGTTTCATAGCCATTGGTAACACTGAAGAGTTCCTAAACATCCCATGGTATTCCGTTTAACACATAATTGTAATATACAAACATAAATAAACATATCTGCCTTCAGTATGGCACATTGTTTATGCTGATATTAGTTCCACCTTTTTTCTTTATAGTAGGTCATTTTCAAACTATAAAGAGAAACAGCACTGGGCTGTGTAAAAGTAACTTTCAACACCAGGATTAAAAAGCCATGCAGACTGGAAACACAAAAATATTTCAATATTTCATATCATTTTCACCAAAGCCAACTGAAAGAAACATTTTTTTAAATTAATTTCCTTAGCTTATTTCTTTTATTCTATACAGTATTGCCTGTGTTGTGCAATTACTTTGGGCTGGTGGCAAATTACCACACTCTTATTGCTCAGTCCAGCTGCTGTGCTTAACAAGCAACACATGTAAATCTGCAGAGACTCACTCAAGATGAGGCTGTCTTTGCTTTACCCTACTTTGGCTGAAGGCTGCTCTAAGGTTCATCATGATTGTCCTGCAAGAGGGGGCATTTAAGCAGTATCTTCCTTTGCAGAATTTAATTACTGAAAGTGTATGCAAAGTACAGTGGAATTATCTTGAGTATGCAATATGGAAACCCTCTACACTAATTAGTACTCTGTTGACTGTTTTGCAAATAAATCAATGGAACATGATATTTCCCACTTCCCCATCCTCTTCTTGCTTCCTTTTCCTAGAGCTGCAGAATTATTGCACTGAGTAATCACAATACATTCAGTGTAGCTACAAGCAGAGAATCAACCTCAGGCTAAAGCTGGTGCTTTTCCTGCTGCCTCTCTGTATTCTTATTTTGTTTTTTACTAAGACCCCCATTTTATAGATTAAGAAAGCGTGGCACAGGGAACTGAAGGAAAGAAAATAAAGCACACGGTAGGTTAATTAAATCCCATCTCCTCTGCTACCAAAATCATGACTCTTGTCACATGAATTGAGCATAGGAAGGGTTAGACTGGTTAGAAAGGAAAACATTTTCCTTGTGTGGACATTTGAGTGGTGGCATAGGTGGCACAGGCAGTCTGTGCCATCTCCAGCCTCCCAGGTTTTCACAACCTAAGAGCCTAAGTCTCTGAGCAACCTGGGCTCTCCCACAAGTGACTTTGCTTTGACCCTTAGACTAGAGATATCCTGAGGTCCTTCCCAACCTGAGTTATCCTCTGATGCCTGTGGCCAGAGAACAGCCACAGAGTTCTGCAGAGGGAAGACAAAGATTAAAGAATCCAAGTCAGTTATCTTAAATTTTGTAACACTTGGCAGAACTGTTGTGATCTGTCCAAATCTTCTGTTTTTGCTAGTGGTCACTGTTGGGAGCAGTGTTTGAATATATTTTTGTGTAAATTGCTGTTAATTTATGAGCCAGAAGTCCTGAGCATTCATATTTGAGACACAACTGTTCTTCAGCAGCAGTGGTAAGTAAATAACAAAACCCAGCTAACCAAAACTCATAAACATTATAGAAAAGGATTCGTGGGAAAATGAGAAGACAGGGTTTTTTCACTGTGCTTAAGATAATTAGTGTCCTTCACAGAGTAAAAAAAGAAAGAAAAAAAGAATAGTATATTACCTCCTTAAAAATGCTGAATGACACATTTATTTTACTGTTTCTTTTCCCAATATATTCCACACTCCTATTTTCTAACTCATTTTAAATATCATTTTGTATGAAATAACATATTAAAAACCCACTTTCAAGTAATAGAAGTTTATTTTTGTGTTAATTCTGAGAACCACAAGACAATGAAACATAATTAAGGGAAAATACCAAAGAATAGGAGTATAGGAGAAGCAATTAAATTCCCCCATTCTCCCAAAACACAAAGAACATTAGAAAAAAGATGGTTCATGGTTACTCATCCCTTTAAAAATCAAATATTCGAGTCACTTCAAATATTCCCCCTTCAAACTCTTATACCAGAGTTGTCACCAGTATCACTGCTTCCTCTTGTAGTATTACATGCTTATTTCAGAGATGAAGGCAGACAAAAGCTCAGCTTTTGTTGATATGCTGGACCTAAAACTCCCAATGAGGGAAATCATATTTCTTTCACCTTTTGTAAATAGCATGCCTGTAAGAGGAGAGGCCAGGGAGACCAACCTAAACCAGTATTTCTCAATAAATAATTTACTTCTGTTCCTATTCCCTTTCAAACATCATATGTATGTCTGTCTTGTCTCTTAAAATAAGCTGTTTAGATCAGAGACTTTCTTATACTACACAGTAACAGACTGCACAGCACAACAGGACTTGAATCCCATTTAGGATGTATACCTGCCAAAGCTAGACACACAAAAAAAGTAATTTAAAAATCAGCAATACAATCACAGCCATAGAGAAAACATAGGCAGATGAAAGGGAAGTTTGCTCACCGTACAGGTGGTTTTGCAATTGTAAACGCAGACATTTCGATCAGACCATAAGCCACCCCCACCCCCCTTGGTGAGTTAGACTGCACAAATAGAAGCACTCCTGCACTTTTTCAATTTTAGATATTCTGCTCGTGACCTTGCAGCGGAAATCCCTAAGTTTGGAGAGGCCTTACAAGTTCTGCAACCCAACCTTTCTTCAGTAAAGCTATATGAACCACATAGGAAGCTTAAGCTCGGCAGTACAGTGACAGGTTCTGATGGCTTTGGATGCTACGTCCTCAGGTTACTTATTACATGCAGAAAAAGCAATGGAAAACAGAAGTACTTGGGAGTGGGATGCAGACAGTGGGGAAAAAAATGGTGAATTGCTTTGAGCTAGCATTGGGGAATGCAGAGGAGAAGCATGATGCCTCAATCAGATTTTTAATTTACTTCCACAAGAAATTCCCAGCTATATGCCCACTCACAGAGCTCAGCCTTTGCATCAAAAGTGATTTCCTGCAGCCAAAAAAAAGTCTTAGTGGCTCTCCCTACCCTTTCTTGCAGGAAATACTTCCACATTCACTGGAAGGGAGACATCCTGGCTTCTTCCAGATAAGTGCACTGAACAACAGCAGTATGGACCCATCCCCTCTCTTTCAGCCAATTAAAACTCAGGTTATTACACACATGGCAAAATGAAGAGAGGCCAGGCCCAGCTCCACTGCAGCTTAGATCTACAGACTTATATGCTAACAAAAAGCACTGTGTGAGCACAGCTACACTTGCAGGTATTGATCCAACTCAGTAAGACCTCCAGACTTAACTCAAGGTACAGCAGAAGCAGCTCCAGTACATTTTTATTGCCTTCATGTGAAGTTAGTAAGTCTTGCTGGACCTGTGTCACCCACTCCAGAGTCAGCTTGTCAGAATAAAGCACCAGTAGCTTCATTAGTGCCTGAATTATCTAAAACTCTATTGGTTATTTTTGCTCTCCATTTTTCTAGATCATGGAGATCTGCCAAAACTTGCAGAAAAAATAAAGTCTTCCTGGAAATTTCTTTGTTTAGGACCTAGTGCTTTCTTAAGGTCGGGAGAGCTGGGTTCAAACCACTGCTCCGACACTGGATGATCAAGACTTTTAGCATTCTTTAACACCTTAAATGATTGTTCCAGCCATGCTCCAGCAGGAGAGAGCAGGTATCCCCAGGAGTTTGCCATTCCATGTTCCTCAACACAAGAGTATGCTGCCTGATGCATACCATACATGATGCAATAATAATAATAAAAACTGTATTTTGAGATCCTTCAGATAGAAGCATGGAGCTGCCTGCTAGCACAAGAACAGGGTAGTGTTCAGTATGACGAGAAAATGGCCAGGAAATTAATTATCTGCCAGTTTTGGTGGCAATGTAGTAAGGCCAAAGATTTGAAGAATCTGAGTTTATGGATACAAGGCACCTCACTGCTTTCTTTAGACATAAGTCTACCATGTAGTTAGACTTCAGCCAAAAAAAAATTGCTGTGAATGTGTAACAAACTAACTTTTAAGAGAAAGAAGTTTTTAAGTATGATCACAGGAGTAGGGTTTCTGAACAGCGAAGCTCTTCTTCCAGCTCTGATTTGCACTGCCTCTGCAGCTGTCTAATACTTATCTATTATTTATCTGCCTCCAGTTTCTTCATCTACAAAGGGAAGGTAGTACTTCTTTAATAGAGGTACAGGAAAAATCGGTATTCACTTAATACCTGCAAAGTTCTTGCTAAAAATGCATCACTTCATTTCTCAAAATGTACACCAGTGTGGTCTGAGGCTGTGCCAACAACCCATGTGCAAAAATTAAGTAACTGGTGTGTCTTTACTCAGGTGGTGACCATTGGAGCTCAGATTTGTGCAGTGAATCCACATAACTGCACAGTGCAAAAACTCTATGATGTGGAGATCTTCACCAGGTTTGTAGAAAGATGACCAGAAAGAAGATTCCATGGGTTGAAACCCTTGACCTGTAATGAAAGTCTGAGGAAAAGAGTTTTATCCATACTGGAGAAGAGAAGACTTTGGTGGGATATAACAGCAGACTTCCAATATCTGAATAGCACTATGGCAGCTTTTTCTAACCTTCTTACTAACCCTGTAAGTTAAGACTCAGTGTTCATCTAATGTCCAGAGGCAACAATTCACACAGGAGTAGGGAGATAACTGATCCACATGAGCCTCCCCCACCACTTAATAAGAAAAGACATCATTTCTTCAAGTGTGATGGGGAGAGGCAGAGGTGCCTGCCTTGATCAGCAGCTTCATGACATCAAAGAGAAGTGGAAAGAGAGAACAAGCAAACAGGGCTTCTCATTGAACTTCAGACTCACACCCATAACACCGACTCTCTTCTTAAGGAAGTTGGCAGGGGAGGGGGTGGCATCTTGTCATGTTCCTGCTTGTATCATACAGACATGAAAAGAAACAAATTCTCATGATTTGCTACAGAGATTTTACTTCATAGACTCCTGGCAAATGTCTCCTCAGTTGGGGTAAAAAAAAATAAAAAAATCAAGGCATCAGCTTGCACTCATCTTATTATACCAGCCTCTCCACTGAAATTCATGCATGCTGATGACAACGCTGGTACACACACGTCATCTGAGCTGTTTATAGCCACTCTTTCATTTAATGCATCTCATCTGCCAGGCTTTTTGCAGGTTTTGTCTGCTTTACCATGTTATCGTTTAAGTCTTTATCCATAAATCAAACTGATATATAAACCACTTTGTCATCTTTTGTTTTGCAACAGATGTACAGTAAGCAGAGACTGCTTCTGAATAGGAAAAAAAAAATGAGAACACAAACACTGGCTGGGATATGAACAGAAATTAAAGTATGGGTTTTCTTCCTGATAACCAACAGCACAGAGAAGGATGTTTATGAAAAGAATATGAGAGGAGAAAAAATTATATGATGATGACACTCTTCAGATGCAAATGTGATTTCTTCCCCTCTATAATCAGGCCAAGGATAGCAATCTCAGAGTGCACCACATGGAAGAATTAGTCCTTAACAATTTGCAGAAGGCTCCTAGTGCACATACACTGATGTGACAATTCAGTTGTGTAAAAATCCCCAAAACAAATGAACAAAACAAAAAACCAAGCACCAACCTTAGATAGATTTCTGCTATTGAGCTTTCATTGACAAGTTCTTTGCTAACACATTCTGACTACTCCAACCCTCTGTAATGACTTCTGAGACACCATTACTACTGAAAAGACCATGAATTGTAACTACATTGCTTTTGTTCTCTAAGCAGGAATAGAAAATACACAACTTAACTGCTGTCCACTTTGGAAGACTCCAGAACATCTCACTTAGTGCTGGTGGAAGAGGTCTTCTGCACAGGACAGAATGCCATTTTTCTAGGTTTGCTTGCATTCTTGACGCTATTAATCGCATTTATCATTAGTACTCCTTTCACCTGGAGAATCATCTTCAGAGAGATGCCATCTCCAGACAGAGATACCATCTTTCAGAGGCATCTTTCACCTGGAGAGTCAAGTTGATCCAAAACATGAAACCCAAGTTTCTCCCAGTAAATGGGCAGATGATACGGTGCAGTGCTGTAGAGCTACATACAGACCTACATACAGTTCAGTTTGTGAGGCTTTGTCAAAGACAACGTTCAAAGCAAAGACAGTCCTCACAAGGTCAGACATCGCAGCAGATGGCTTGCATGAGCCAATGTATCCTGTGTACATCCTTATCTCTAATTTATCTTAAACATTAGACATGATGTTTAACATCATATGCAGCATTTCTATTACCCTGAAGTGTAGCTCCTATTATTACTTTTATCCACAGAAACATACAAACACCCAAAACGTCCTGAATCTCTTGGTGCTAAGAGAATGCTGACTTGAGAACAAACTTCCCCAAGAGATTTCAGGAACCTGGGATTTGCTGAATATAGGGAAAAAATAAAATATGAAAGGGACCCTTAGTCAGATAAACCTTTAGCTAACCAGATTTAAATATAGATCAAATATAAAGCCTGAAAAAATTAGTAATTACTTCGTCAATAATCTTAATTGTAATTCAATTTTGGAATTACTTCCAAAACAACAACAAAAAAATGTCTTACGAAGACTGTAGACATCATTTTCTTTTCCACAAATACACTTCTACCTAAGTAGGAATCTCCTAAGTAATGACATTAGTATTGGTAAAAGCAAAGTTTGAAAAATCTCAGGGAATGCAATTGTTTATGCACCAAATTAAATCTTTATATCATAAAGATTTAATTTGGTGCATATTGATTAATGATTAAAACCCAAGAACAGACTGAATATTTTGGGGGGAGGAAAAAAGATAGGGAAATAATCCAACAGATATCTGTACAGCAAAATGTATATTACAAAAGTTAATAGAAACTATAATTGGCAATCTTCAGCTGTAACTCCAGCAACATTCCTGATAATAGATAGTATAGTCAGCAAAAACAGGAAGTGCTAATTAATCAACTTTAACTATAGCATCTTACTTAAAATAGAAAATAACATGTATATTTCACCCCCCATCCAAGTTCCAAGTGTTCCCTAAGATTACATGAAAGCCACTGGAAATTTCCAGAAGGCTCTAAAAATAAAAAGCATCATCACAGAGGATTTGGGCCAGATAAGAAAATCATGATAAATATACACGATATGTCATGCAATCATATGTCTAGTATTCACAAAGTTTAATTATGGAACAACTGTGTGACATCCCTATTTAAGCAAATCCCAATACTATGAGAGATCTTTTAACAAAGTCATGATGGTGGCCATCAGTTTAAAGAGGTTTTAAAACTCCAACCTTCAACAATTTCTGCATGTCTGAACTTCTTTGTCAAATCTGAAGCTACCAATAACTGCTATAGTGTTTTGTTTGTTGTTTTTTTTTTCAAAGATGTGCTTATTTCAGTATTTTTACTAAATATTTAAGAATCCTAAATCTAATCTAGAGTTATGAAGCAGGTTTATAAAACAACCTAATATAATATATTTCACCAGGCACAGGAAGGTAGGTCCTTGACTGTCTGCATTACTTTCTTTCACTTGAAAAATATTTCTTTTGGTGTCTAATGCAGTGTTCTGGCTAGCTTCAAAGCCCACAGAGAGTCTCAGCAGTCAACTCATCCTTCTCCATGTGGGCAAGTGAAAAATTCAATCAGTTATCTTAATTTCCTTGCTTTACCAAGCACAGTATTATGACTTTATGACTGCAGTTAGGTAGGCGTTTCCTCCATAATTAGTTTAAATGCCTTCATATTAACTTTAAATTGAAAAATTGTGTTCTTGATAGATAGAGCATTCTGGGGTTTTTCAGGTCTCAAACTATATCAGTCTACCCAGAAGCAATAGCATTTTTTTGGAGTAATTTGCCTCTTCCCTAATTAATTTTAAAATTGTTAGTATGCAATGGGGGGAAAAAAAATCTATTTAATTTTTTTAAATGTTAATATATGGAAATTAATATATGGAAATATATGTTTAATTTTAATCCCTTAACACGCTGTAGATAAAGCTACAGGTATTTCAGTTCTGAGTACAGAGAATGTATATTTTTAAAATTTCTTTACAGCCATTCATGGCCACATCAGCACCACAGAAAGCAGAAGCTATTTTGGCATGGTAATGCAAGTAGGGATAAGAATCTGATCTTGAAATAATGAATCTAAATACTTTTCAACTATAGACAAAACAGTATTAATTATAAATGTATCTGGATAGAGTATTATTTATGCTAAAAAAAACCAAAACCCTAATACCATGCAAAATTTTGTAGTCCAACTGAGGACAAACGTTACAGACCAAAAGCCAGTGATTCCAGTCTTGCAACTAGATCAACTTCTGAACAGTAATCAACAGGCTTTGGGACTTGCATGTCTTAATAATGATATGGCAGTTTTAAGACCATTTGATGCTTTCCTCCCATTAATCAAGCTCTCAGGTAATATTTCCAGACACTCTAGACACAATCCAGACTTTGAAAAAGCACCTGTCAGAGTCCAGTTCAGCAAATGAATCATGCCTGTAATTTTGCCCCAGGTAATAATGTGTGTTCTCCTGCATGTTCCAAGCACAAACCACTTGCCTCCCAACATGGAGACCAAGTTGCATATTCAGGGGTAGCGAAATGGTTTAGGTCCTGCTGTGAGCACAAGGTGAGGAGGTACAGATGGGAGAAATAGCCAGCACGGTGGGAAATCAGGAATCTAGTGCCTGCAGCTATTCAAGCCTGCTATGCACTAGCAGTCACTGCTATACCAACCACCAGCATTGATCTGACAGAGAAAATAGGAGCACTCAGAGACAAGGGGGAAAATGAGAGAGAGAAGCAACTAGCCTAATAATTACTTGATTACAGAAGGAAAAAACATCACTTAAGAAACAAGATGTCTTCACTGAACTGAGAAACAGAAGCCTACCCGTCTCCGCAGGATTCAATTAAAGTGCTTCGAGCTTTTCTTTCAGACACTGTGAGGCGTCTGCTGGTAACAGGCTCTTGCTGGGCTATGCTACATCTGGAAACTCTGCATCCAAACCATGCCATACACCGTACTTTTTTGTGTGTGAGAAGAATGCTTGTTTTTGTTTTATTTTCTCAAATCTCCAGACCACGAGTCAATTAAGACGCAATAGCAAGCTTCTCAAACTGAGAGGTCATACTACAGGGCAACTCACTCCACAGTAGAACTGATATTCATCTTAAGCACTTTTCAAAGCCTCAAACCACGCTTCCCTGGCTATCTGAAGATCAATACTCATGCACCCACCCTCCAGCCAAGCTAAGCAGGATTCACTGGAATATGTTTTGAGTGAGCAAAAAAAATGAAAGAAAAGGTTTCATTTAGGGATGCAGTTTTCACAGCTGTACAAAGTGCAGAAATACTACTTTACATACATCTCATTGTCTGTGGTTATTAATCTCCATGGAAGCTGTACCTTTTAGTGCTTTTAATGAAAGTCTCTCAGAGTAACATCAAACTGAGATTTCTACAACCCACCCCACCCCCCAGGCCTGCCTTGCTCCTATAGGTTTTGTAGCCAATTTTGCCCTTGATTACTTATGCAGAACTCTCACTGAAATCAATCAACAGATTTTACATATATATATATATATGGCCAAAGGCAAGAGGAAAGGCTTTAGTGTCAGATTTTCAGAAGTACACAGTACTCCCATTGAAGTCAAAGGGAATTTTACACCTGTCTTTCACTGAGGAGCACAGATAAATCAATTGTGAATGCTCTAGAAAAATTTCACCCCTAATTTGCACATATTCATGGCAGCATAACCTCAATATCACAAGAAGGCAGAGAAAAAAGTCTTGGGCCAATTGCCTATCCAGGATACAACTTCTGCACAAAGCTACTGCACAAGTGAAGAAAGGCAGCAGTTGAACATAAGCAGCCAACATGCAGACGAGATTTTTTCCATGCATTTTGACTGAAAAGTCATGTAATCTTTTAGAAGAATACTAACCTGAACCATAATATTCAATACCCTCTTTTCTCAGTGCTGCACTGACCTATTCAGACACTACCATCTCACACCTTCCTAACAACAAAAGTAATTGTTGTAGCTCCATATACCCTAAATGAATTTCAGAGAGAAAAAAAAAAAGTAAAAACCCAAAACAAACAATGACACAGTTTCACACTTCATGTTCTTCAGTATTTCCTGGAGCACAGAAATCCAAATGCTGTGCAACCTTTAAGCCTGCTCTTACTGTTTCAAGGTACATAATCATAAAGACCTATGTGTATTGGGGCTGAACACCTCTAATACTCTAGCTAAGAATTTGCCTTCTCTTAACACAACTTTCAGATCCAGCATAACTTGTAGAGTGAGATCATTTAACGAAAATTTCTTTTATTTCTCCTTTTTTTTTAACACACAATTTCAATTTGTTTAGAATTCAATGTTTTAGCAAAATAAGCTACTTTTGAATTAAGCTCTAATTTAGCCAGGGCCCTTTAGCTCACTGATGAGAATTGTCCAGGCTGAGGTTATTGTTTACTGAGAGTGTTAATACATCATTCTTTGCTCTACTTACAGTTCTCTCTCTCATACTGAACACTGACCCTGTCTGGCCACCAATTCTGCAGTTGTCCATTCATCACTTCTTGTTAACCAGTGAATAGCAGTTTGCTACTTACTGGGATCCAAGCTCCCAAGCCCTTTGTATCCAGTGCCTAATTCTACCATCAATCCCATACTGGCTAATGAAATGTACTTGCCTTTTGGGTGGTACTGTGTCACAAAGCCTTCCTGAAGTCATAATACATTATGTCTTTGTCTTTACCCTGTCAAGTCTCATTGACTATCTCTCCTTCTCAGAGAAGTTAATTGGATATGTGAAGCACAACCTCCTTTTCATTAACCCACGCTGACTTCCTGACCAGACTGTATCTGTCCGGCTTTTCCCTAACTTTTTTTATTCAGTAGTTTGATTCTATTCTAAATCAAAGGTTGCATGTACAAATATGCCATTTTCTCATTTATCTTTAATCCTTTGCTAGCTATAAGCATTACATCACAGTGAATTTACATTCAAATGATAACATATTAAGCCAAGAGAAATCTTTTTCCTGCTCCTACAGAGACCCACACATGCTCGAAAGAAAACAGAAAAAAACAAGTCACTTTTCCTTAAGCTCTGATACCTGATATCACCAGTAGACTTTAAAGAAATCTTACTTATCTTAAATTAGCAATCTGTTATTCTCAGTAAATGGGTTCACCCTGGCTGGGGATGCCAGGTGCCCTCCTCAGTTTCCTTCCTCAGCTGGACAGGGGAGAAAAAGTACAATGAAAGGCTCCTGGGTCAAGATAAAGACAGCGAGAGCTCACTCCCCAATTACTATCACAGGAAAACCAGACTCAATTTAAGGGAATTAGTTTAATTAATTATCAACCAAATCAAAGCAGTCTAATGAGAAATAAAACCAAACCTTAAAAAACACCTCCCCTCCACCCCTCCCTTATTCCCAGGCTCAATTTCACTCCTTATTTCTCTACCTTCTCCCCCAGGTAGCACAGGGGGATGGGGAATGCAGATTGTATCACTATCTCTGATGCTCCTTCTTCCTTAGAAGGAGGATTCCTCCCACTCTTTCCCAGCTCCTGCGTGGGGTACCTCCCACAGAGTGCAGTCCTTCATGAACTGCTTCAGCGTGGGTCCTTTCTACAGGGTCACAAGTCCTGCCAGCAAACCTGTTCCAGCACAGGCTTCCCACTGGGTCACAGCTTTCTTCAGGTACCCTCACCTGCTCTGGCAAGGGGTCCTCCATGAGCTGCAGGTGGGTATCTGCTCCACCTTTAACCTCTGTGGATTTCAGGGAGACAGCCTGCCTTACCATAGTTTCCTCCACAGTCTGCCGGGGGAATTCCCGCTCCAGTGTCTGGGGCATCTCCTTTTTCACTGAAGTAGGTGTCTGCAGGGTTGTTTCACATTTTCTCACTGCTCTTTTCAGCTGCAATTGCTGCTAGCGTCTCTCCCAACCCTCCCCCCACCTTCGTAACTACATTTTCCCAGAGGTGCTGCAGCCATGGGTAATGGGCTCCACCTCGGACAGTGGCAGGTCCACCTTGGAGCTGGCTGGCACTGGCTCTGTCAGATACGAGGGAAATTTCTAGCAGCTTCTCACAGAAGGCCACCCCTGTATACCCATGCTACCAATACCTTGCCACCCAAACAGAAAGGTGGCAGTTAAATTACCTGCTTGGCCAATATGTCTCCCAATAATTGAAAGTTCAAATTCAATCAAATTTTATAACAAAACAGCAGTCTGTCATGTGAGAGAGTTAATCCTTTAGGGATTAAAGAGAAACCTGTGAGAAGCAAGTGGATATATTTTGATTAAATCACACTCTACAGAATTCTATTACATCAAAGTTAAATGACTTTGTAGAAATCAGGACAACATTGAATTTTTTATGGGAAAACCAGGAAAGGAACACGAAAGAAAACAGGAAATGTGTAATGACAGAGTATTGTAAAATTATTATTTTACAAGAAAAAGGAAAGTGTTTTGTTTTAAAAATAATTTTCACTTACATTTCTGAATACATAATTGAACTGCAACAGAGCATTTTAAATAACCTGTAAATACACATCCAGCCACATCTACCACTCCAGTTCTCCATCAGAGAAATTTCTGTGCGCAGAGTTTTTTTTTGTACAGAATGAGACCGAGACTTTATCTTTCAAAATCCATTAGAAAATGAACCACATAATCAACCTTAGAAACTATTAGCAGCTGAAAGACCTAACAGGGGACAAAGCCCACCAACACTGTCTTGTACTGTGTCTGGACCAGCTTAGTTTTTTTTACAATCCAACAAGAATTTGATTTCTGGATCTATATTAAGGCACCTAAATAATGTGTCTGCTACAACCAACAAGTTTAATTAGCTTTTGGATCTTGTACTTGTGGGACATAAATCTGAATTTTAACCAACTTCAATACTGAAATAACCAAGTTAGATATCTAATTTTAAGCATCTAACTTACGCTCACTGAATGCAAGGGTTTCATCATACTTAAAATCCCTCCAAGTTCTACAATTTCATCTGTTTTCCACTGTCTTTAATATATTGAAACCAAGATGTCATTTGCACAAGATTTATTGTACCACCCATCCTACAAAATCAATAGGAAAACACATATAATTCTGGGCAACTGCAGTTGTAGGAGAAACATTGCAAGTACTGACAATTTTGATGTTAGTCTTGGATCAAATCTCCCTTTATCACTAATGCCAGTATTCCACAGAACCAGTGTTCTTCCAACCCAGCTCCAAAACTGTTCTAAAAATAAAATAAATTAAAAAATTAAAAACGCCATTTCCTAAATTTTTCATTTGAATCCAAATCATACCTCTACCCTGCTCCCCACCATCTCATCCTATATGAGGGTTTTTGATCTTCATGATGTTAAGAGGTTACACAGAACAAGTTTTGATAAAGCCAAAATATTTCAGCAAGTTTCACAACTTCCTGTTTTCATCATTTGTGACTACTTGAAAGATTAAAGCTGTGTAGAAGAAGTTACTCTCCAACCACGCAGCACTTAAAATCATGTTTCTGATTCACTTCCCCAAGGCTCCCTGCCAATCTGTCTAGTGAACATTGATTTTAAGAAGTCACCCTCTTTCACAGAAATATCCACATCTTCTGTCATGGGTTTCCTTTCAGCATTCCCCCACAGGGCCTACAGTCTCTCTCATCAACCTCTTGCTCCTTATATTTTTCATTTGTATAACCATTTATTATTCATATTCATGTCCCGTGTAATTTTCCTTTCATTTTCAATCTCAGCTTCCTTGATCATTTCCTTACCTTCTTTCTGTTGCCTCCTATACCTTCTCTTTCAGAGCTAACACTTCTGATTTATCCTAAGGGTTTTCTTGGAAATGAGATGTTATCTCTCAGTAGGATTTTCTTGGCAAAACATTTTTTAAAAAAATAAGTTATAGATGTCTTGGCTGCATTTCTCCTGGCCTTTATTTCCTCCTGTATTTCCCTGGTCATCCATATTGATAATTTCTGCCACTTGTTGAATATTTATTTCTTGACTAGATACATATTGTATTTGCTGAGGTCATGGTAATCTGCCTTTGGTACTTTGTACTCATTTAATTTCCCACTGTGTTTTGCTCAGAGGTGTGCACAACTACATTGCTGCAGAGATACATATTACTACATTTGCCTACAGAGAAGGAATGACTGTAAGTTATCACACAGCAACTGGAAATACTAAGTTTTCTGCCTGGAATGTCTTGTTCCCTATGACAACATAACAAGGGGCCAAATTCTCCTAATATTCCTCTGTTTCATGAAAAAAAAAACAAAACCAAAAACAACAACAGAGTAAATGAGATCTTCATGGTCCAATTATTTCTAATTCCATAACATGAAATTATGTCAGAACACCAATTTCCATTTTTCAATCTGTTGCATGTTGTAGTAATGTACACTTCAGCAGATAATGTACTCTGCACACTTTCCTTCTGTGAGATATAAAATCTTACCAAAGTACACAGTGAGGTTTTTCTACTATATTAATAATTTTTAAAGAGTTTCACCAGAAGGAAAAAAAAAAAAAAAGCCAAAATTCTCCATAGTGCATATCCCATCTGACTACTACACAGTATTTTCATGACATACATATATTTTTACTTTGTAGTAGATATATTATTTGACATTCATCTTCTCGAAGAGAGGAAATGCCACTGTAACTTTACATTCGTCAATTCTCCCAGCTGTAAAACCGATCCTCCTTGCTATTTCAGGGCTGGAACACGGTAATTTTTGCAATACAGCCTGTGTATTTTACTGTTATGTTGAAATCCGTCTAATTTAGAAAAAGGGTGTCAAGCTCCCTTTTGAATCTAAGTTCCATTATGTCTAATACATCAACCCAGATTATTAACCAGAGCTCCTCAACTAGCTCTACCTCAGCTACAGCATTTGCATCAGGGAAGCAGGGAGTACTAGGAACCCATATAGCTCATCCTGACAGCTAAGAAGCAAACTTTGAATACATGAAAAATTTATCTAATGCATATACACCATAGTAGTACAGGATATGCAAATTAACTCAGCCCTACATAAAATTCATTATACTTTTCTTATTAGTTGTGCGACGGCTTAAAATAGAGTGTTGAAAGAACAGAGGGATGTGTAAATGGGAAAGGTGGGTACAAGGAGACTGTGTAATGTGAATGGAGGAATGACGAGGAGAGGGAGAAGAGAAGCACGGGAGTTTGTGAAGAATGGAGATAACACTGATGCTAATGTTGTCTTCAGTGCTTCACACAAGCACTACAGGAGTAAAACTGGCATTTCAATGCTTTCCAGAGAGAGAAAAAAGCTGTCTGTATTGCAGTCACTCATGTTATTTAGGGTCTCATTACTTCACTGTTTCTGAAAGCCTATTTGTTCTTGATGTGATGCTGCCCAATACAGTGGATTACTCTACAGAGACCAGCCTATCAGTGGAGTCTGTGGCCTTGGGCTCATCATATTATAAGGCCATCAAATTCTAGACAGCAGTGAACATACCCATATTTGGTGTCTAGGATGAGCACGTTGGGGAAGGTGCTGCAGGTTTTGTAGGAAATTGCAAAGGTTCAATATCAGTCAAGCTGAAGCCTTTTGCCCATTGGATTCATTTTAGCCACCCCTGCTTTTCTCTCAAATTATATGATTATACAAACAGGAACGGAAGTAAGCTGAGAAGCTTCAAACTCCACAGTCTGCAAGTCAAGGACAGTTGACTCCAGGATTTGGTTTTGCATTCTTGCATCATTTCAGTAGATCCTAGTGAGGCAGCATTTGTAGGCAGCCAGTTACAGAAACAATCACAATCGGTTAAAATATGTGCACCCATGCCCAAAACTGAACCACCAAACAAGAATGTTGGGCTTTGAGGATGTTTTTGCTTGGACATTGTTTCACTTATTTTTTCACTTATTTTTTTCCACATCTGCATTTGCTTTACGCAAGTCAAGGTTTCTCTGCTCCTTAGAGAATTGGGCAGAGCAGTGGTTTCCACAGCAGTGATAATGCCACATTGTGAAAATCAAGGTTTTCATAATGTAATAGCAATATATTTCCTTCAAATAAATTGCACTGTCAGTTTAACATCAGGAATGTTCTGCATCATATAATCAAATAATATAGTTTTAAACATCATTTGAACTGGATCATTTGGAAGGACACAATGTGAGTAATCTAACATTATTAAGGATTTCCCTGTTTAAAGAATGCCATACAGGCAACAAAACCAGAGCTCTCATTTAGAATCAGTGCTGTCCTGTATCATCACCACTTACTTGAAATGAGCACTCTCCTGACCTAGACTTCAAATGCTTCATGATGGAGTTTTAATTCACAATTGATACTAGATGTTTCTTCAGTAAGAAAACAGTCAGGCTTTTTCATCTAAGGAAATCCTGATGTCCTAGGAAAGAAAAGCTAAAAACCCCTTCCTGGGAGGAGGGAAAGTCAGTGGATAAGCCATCAGACTGCAGAGTTGGTGGTCATAATCTTCCAGTTTGCTCTCAGCCCATGTTTTAATGGGCTGAGAGCAAACTGGAAGATTAACACATGGGCTGAGTACTTTACCACCCAGATGAGATGGTAACATTGGGCACTGCACCAACATAAAGACCAACTGCACTCAAACTGCCCCAGAGCCACAGGAACCCTGCCTCTGCCCGACCAGCTCCTTTTGTAAGGGCACATTGATGTCAGGGGTGTGCAAAAAACAGCCTGGGACAACTCAGCTCACCTGTGCTGGCTGCTGGGGGAAGTCAGCTCTGTCTCTAACAGAACCAGGACACTGCCCCACAAAAAAAGAAAACCACACTAGAAAAGAATAACATTAAGAACTCTTAAAAAAATTAAAAACTGGATCAAATTCTGATTTTAGGATGATCTGTTACATCCACATTGGCAACCCCTATCTTCCTCTCAGGGAGAAAAAAAACCCCAACAAACCAAACTAAAGACCCGAGAACAGTTTCTTAGAAAACCCAATGAGATCTCTCCTGATAATCTGCTTTCAAATATTTTAGTGAAAATCTTTGCCTGTATAAGTGACCTTGTCAAAGCCTATTCTTTAGTTAACAGTTTCATCACATTATAACTGGGTTTACAGTTTTTGCCCAATGCTTTCATGTTCTTGCTTCAAGGATAGTTCATTTTGATAAATTGAGAGAAAAAAACCTCATTAACAATGCAGTAAGCAATAGAAGACAGCAGAAATATAGGTATCTGGAAACAAAATAAATCTGTTTCAGGAACACAAAGTGATCTGAAATATGCATTCATTTTTATCTTAACTTGAAATTCCTTGGCGTAAATTGCTTTGGTCAAAGATGCTTTCCATATTCCAGTTCCACTGGGATCAAAGGGTCAAATGAAAACCCAGTCTCACAAAAAACCAAACATCTCAACAAACAAACAAACAAACAAACAAAAAAACACAACAAAAGCCCAACAAAAACAACCAAGCAAAAAAACTGAAACCAAACCAAACACACACACTACTGTTAACTGGTTTATGGTTTTATGTTATAAAACATGAAAACTTAATTAAAAAAAAAAAGAATTCCCAATCAAATTAAGTTTTCTGATTTTTATCTCTGAGAATAACTTGCTAGAACAGATTTCTAGATGCTCATCATACCATATCTTTCAGATATTTTCAACAAGAGTTTCTTTAAGAAAAAA
Organism: Heliornis fulica; assembly: GCA_013399135.1. Taxonomy (NCBI): domain Eukaryota; kingdom Metazoa; phylum Chordata; class Aves; order Gruiformes; family Heliornithidae; genus Heliornis; species Heliornis fulica. Next base: position 227,387 of record VXBZ01008398.1, on the reverse strand, counting down.
ATAGTGCTGCTCTTATTTTACAGTGTATATACATTGGAACTTGCAAACTCAATTAAAAATTATTTAAGATTAACACAAATAAATTCTGATGAGTACTGTCTGGCCATTGAAGAATTTTGTTGTGATGGCCATTTTTATGTGATTGACCAGGTACTGTGCAGACTTAAAATCTTTCCAAAATCTTTTATGTGTAGATTTCAAATAATTTTATAGTAAGGTAATCAAAGTATTCCAAAATGAGGTAAAGACAACCAAATATGCACATTTTATAAGCAGGTGCTATAACACATGGTGCTATTAATAGAGTTAATATTCACAAGCTACTGGCACAAGTTAGAAATCCTGAAATACAGTCTAAATCTCATTTTCCAGCTCTAGTAATAAATTATAACATGTTCATTTTACCTTCCCAACAGTGACAATAGATTTCATTATAAATCACCAATTATAATTAAAAATACCCACACCACATCTCTCTGTCTATAGAAATGTTTCTGGTTTTCCTGTTAAAATCAGGAATCAGAGCTTTTGTTTTTTGTTTTTACAGGTTTGGGTTTTTGTTTTTGTTTTGGTTTTTTTTTTGGCTTTGTTTTTGTTTGGGTTTTTTTTTAGTTTTGAAAGAAAAACTTTCCAAGTGAGATTTTCCAGAATTTAATCTAATGAATCTGCCAAGTAACAATAATGGATGTCATGGTAATAATACTAGTCAACTCAATTACTTGAGATATAGCCAAAGATTCACATTTTCACCCAATTTTAAATTCTTCAGAGCTATGAGAATGCTAAGAAACTCATTGTAATCAATGTTGACTACCATTTTTTCCTCTCTCATTTCACTCCTTATCATAAACTCTTTAAAGAGTCACTTGTGCATATTACTGCTCTGAATTTGTTTGCCAACAAATAATTTCTAAAATATCTATCACCTTCACTCCATCTAAGTCATCATAATCCCATCTAACTTGACACGATGTTAACCAGCCGCTACTAAATTTTCTATATCAATCTGAAACAATAAAGCATGAGGGGGCTGAAGTGATCAGTGTTAGCCCACTGTGTGTATCAGCAGGAAGCATCTTGGCTCATACAGCCACTTTCTGAGATGAGTTTGAGTAAGTGGGATATATTTGGCAGGAGGGAAAAAAAAAAGAGACAGAGGATACACGAAAAGGTTGGAAGGCTCATTCCCCGTATGCACACACATACGCCATCCTCAACACATTGTTTTTTTCTGCAGAAGAACCAATTTTAGATGAGGCTGTTGCATCCATTCCTAGAGCTGTGCCTGGTTGTGCAACAGTACTCAGTGTCTGTCACATTCTGTAACCTGTAGTGTGGAAAATGACATCTGCAAGCCCATCACAGCAGTCATACCTCACCGCTACCCCAACTGTGACCAGGCCGGTGCTGTCTGCCCCCCAGTGCTCCGGCCAGCTGCCAGCCCCATCGCAGCTGCCTCTCGCAGTGCTGCCATACATCACCCTGGCAAGGGGATGAGACAAGGAGCCACCCCAGAATGGGCACTGTGTTTGGGCTGCCTGAGAGCAGGGGGTGGCTGGATGGTGCATCAGCCGCCCAGTTTGCTCTGATGCGTGATGAGATGGGAGAGGGCACCACATGCCTCCCTGAGCATCAGGGAGGCATGTGGTGTATCCTTTTAATTGAATGTGGAACCAAGGGAGCTGCACTTGTGCCATAGTGTCTGGTCTGAGCAGAAAAATCGTTTTAAAATATTTGCTGTGGCAGAGGGCTCACAGCCACTGAGGGTAACTTGCTGTGTGCTGCTTGAGGGGGAGGCAGAAATGCTGCAGCCATGTGATCCCTCTCACCCACTACAGCTCCCCCACCAGTTTCACAGAGAGTAAACATTGTCCACAATATAACACACATCCAACCCACAGACAAATTGAAGCAGCTATAGGTAAGCAAAGATGCACCATAAACTTTTCCAGCCTCTCCAGACTTCCACTGGACTGAGTGCCCTGTTTGATTTCTTTCCCTGAATCAGATGACTCAAAAGTCAACATCCTTGCCACTGCAACAAAAAAAGTCAAAAGCACATGTCTGTGTTCAAGAAACGACTCCTGCATGACAGACCACTGTTAAAGTTAGAAACAGCAGTTGAGGCTGACAAGGAGAAGTTTGTGTAAGGGAGAAGAACCTCTTTTGCAACTTTGAAGAACTAAAATATATACACAAGTATACATATGTATACATATACATATACATATACATATACATATACATATACATATACATATACATAGTTTAACTATGAGGCGTGAGGAACCAAGAGAAGATGCCCCCAGACAGCTGGGAGCTTGATGAAAAAGATGAGCTATTCTATCAGAAAAAAGAATCCCTTCTACCAGAGTACAAAGCAGAAGATTCCCACACCTTCTGCCTCCCTTCTCCATGGTGCCAGAGTCTGAAGCTATGCTTTTAAATTGGTTTTCCCTTGTCTTTAGTTTTTCCAATATAATACATGCAACACATGTACTTTTGAAGGAGGAACTGCCCTGTAACAGGCACACTTTCAAGTCCTCAGGTCAAATTCTCAGTTACTTCTGATGTTGCATCAAAAATGGTTTTGTGTTAACACAGAATTTTATCTGAAGATTTTTAATGAGTTTCTATCAATAATTTAAGTTTTATTATTATTGTTGTGTGGCTTTCCTTGTTTCAATTACTCTGCATTGCAGTATGATGTTTTAAGTGCCTTAAGTTATGTTTGCCTAATGTTGAGACTCAAAACAAACACATCAATTAAAAATATTTCAATTGCAAAATTTACACATATTTTATTTTGGACAAAACCCCAAATACTGGAAAATTTTGTCACACCATATACACCATATTATACAGACCCTAATTCATTTCCTGTGGCTCCAGAACATCTCATTATTCTTTTTTATTATTATTATTTTTAAAATTATTTTAGTTCAACAAGCTCTCAACACAGTACTGTGCATGTTCGTTTCCAGAACCAAATACTCTCACCAGAACTGATAAACATCACTCACACAACTTCTGAAGCAGGGCTCCTTCATAGGTAGTTATGACACAAAACTTGATCCTCACCCAATGTAACAAACAATGAGGCACAAGCTTTCCAACAAACAGGCATGCATATTTTGTTTGGTGAACAGGATATGAGTTGCCGCACCTTGCAGACAGATTTTACGATAAAGTGATTATATTCTCGAACCGTACTCCACAGACATGGCTTTTTCCTGAAATTATTAGCCTACACTCTGTGAAAGCAGAAAAAGACAAAATTGGGTTTCTTTGTTCTTGTAAAGTTTTTGACCAAGTGATGTGTATCAATAGCAATGTGTGCTATTGTGAGGCAGAACAGAAGGAAATCTGTTCTGAATTCAGGTTTGACTCAAGGAGAGCATCAGATGGGCTTTGGTCTCATCTGTGAGTAGACTGAACAGTCTTCTACAGAAAAACAAGGAGGATGCGATTTGTGGTCGCTACATAGGAATGGAAACAAAAATAGGATCTTCAAAAAAATTCCTCACTGAGCATTTCTACGAGATTAGGCTGTATTTAGCTCCCTGATCCTTGAGGCATGGGACTCAGCAACAACTAAACAACAACTTCTAAATAAAGTACATCAGACCCCCGAAGTTATCATACAGGGGGATTGTTTTGTTGAAGACTACCTGTGAATTCTACATAGAGACTATAACTTATGCCTTTGCACTTGAGTTTTGTGCACCCTTCTTCACAGTTGTCTATGACACTGGAGGTTTAACAGGTTATTCCTCAGGAAGAAAACCTACGGCAGCTCCTTTCAACCTCCTCTTCAACAGCAGCACCGCAATCATTCTCTGCCTTGATACAGTTCCTCAAAAGAGGATGCAGCACTGATCATAGAAGAAACTGCAATGCTGCAACCTAAATTAAAATAGATAAATCTAGAACAGAAAATATTTTAAAAACATTAAAAGCCGACATTTACTTTAAAGGAAATGGGAGTATATGTAGATACAATCATTACCTTGCCTTCCTTTCATATTATTTTTTTTCCTAGACTTTTTTTATTGGCATCTGGTCAGCCTGCCATTACACAGTCCAATTAAAATTCTGTATTATCACAGCTATCCTTTCACTAGTGCCAGCATTCCACCTGGACAGAAGATTGTTCTGATAGCACTTTGGTGTCCCTTATTGATTGTTTAAATTTCCTGGCAATTTATCACGTGTAATTTACAACCAGGGTGTTTAATGTCACAATAAAAGACAGATTTAAATGTTTTCCATGCCATTTAATGTATAAAGTATTTTATTTTTACTTGAACTTGTATTAAAAATGCAGATTCCTCTAATGTATTCCTTTCCTTCAGAAGATATTATTAGTCTATTTAACTATACAAGTCTAACAAAATATTCATTATTGGTTTAGCATGAAAAAGCTAACATATCTAGCCCTTAAAGTGCTGCAGCAACAAATTGAAAGAAAATGCCCATTTCAAGAGCTGTATATCAAAAGAGATATACAAATGTCATAGAAGAACATTTTCCCCATTTTACAGTGTGATAACATAAGCAGACAGAGATTAATAAAGCAGAAAAAAAAAAATTAAAGCCATTTATAAAGTTCCACCAGAAGTTTGTGGGAGAGGCAGAGACTTGACAACTAAAGTACAGTTTCACCACAAAGCTCATTTGTTCTCTCATATATGTCAAATAGTATTAGGAAATGCAGGTCCCATTCACAGTACTTTTACTTCCTGACAATCACCTACAGCCAAAATCCTGAATTCTATCCCAGTGAATATTTCAGAGAATTTAAAGAATTTCTCTTCTTCAGACCTATTACCTGAATTTGAAATATTTTTTCTGGAGTTTTAGCAATAGGAAGAATTTCTGCTTCTCTTTTAACTGTGGATGCTGAGTATGCAGGATAAAGCACATTTTGAAACAAGACAGAGGCAAAAACCAATAATGAATCCAAAATAATCACTATGAACTGCTGGGATGATGATTCACAAAGGAAGATGATGAGACTTGGTGACTAGTTTTGCGTACTGTTCTTTTCCCAACACGATTAAGTTTAATTTAAAAGGTTCTTTAAATGACATTTCCAAACTTACACAAACTGTGCTCCAAGAGGATCTTCCTTTACATCTTCTGAGCAGTAAGTCTCATGTAAAACCAAAAGGCAATATGCCTGAGATCAGCTACAAAAACTCTGGTTTAATTTTGCTTGTCTGTACAGAAATATACTGACATGTATCTACACATACCTTTATATTAACAGCAAGAAACATATACATAATAATATGTTCTAAGGAATGCAATCTAAAATGTCAGATCTTTATATTCATGCATTTCATACATGATTAAAGATTTTTCAGACTGATTTCTGAAACACATTTACTCCACAGCATTCTGCTTTCTACTATTTAAGAAGCTATTTTGAACTTCAGCATCCATGATTGTATGCAAAATTCATATATATAAACTACAAAACCTTGAGTACTCCTCAGTTCCTAAGAAATGTATGAAAGATACATACATCTAGCTGAACAAAAAACAAAAAACAAACAAAAAAAAATTAAACACCTTCAGTTTTACTTTTTGAGGTCATTTAGGCCAGTAAAAAAAGTGTAAATTCACATCCACCTGTGATCCAGACCAGATGTCTACAAGGCTTTGCATCCCCTTAGTCCATTCACATTATTTATTTATATTGGACAACCATACACTAAACTGAATCAACTATTTATATCTGGTATCAACAATTACCAGATTTCTACTGCTATAGATTTTTTCTTTTTAATTAGAGGGTAAATACTTCCCTTCTTACCTATAAACCCTTCACCAAACCTCTCAGTCATTATTCTCCTCTCTGCCCCACAACCTACAGATACATGAGGGATGTACATAGCTAGCAGAGCCCTACAGAACACTGTTTTCTCTCTTTTATGGAAAGAATTTTGCAAGCAAGGTGAAAAACAGTTTTAAGTAATATTTTTACTGCTCTTCCATTATAATTTTATGATGCTTATAAATTTATAATTCCATACACAAGCTTATTAAGTTTGAAGGCCCATAGGAGATTCTTTTTTTATGAGCAGTCGGGGTTTTTTGCAAGCCTTAACTAGAATGATTATGAAGGATCCCAAGACACTTTATTCCTATGTGGTAGCAGCTGAGGCTGTCAGAAAACCTGTTTTGGACACAATTGTAATGATAAAACCCACATACTTCTTGGGGAACATATTGGTGAGTACTGACACAAAAAATCCCATTGATAAATCCATAGATTTCCTTGTCTCAACTCTGTTAGCTCAAGGCCTGAGTCTTCTTTCCTTTACATTGGCAGCACATCTTATTTATACTGGGATACAAAGTTAGGCCACCTACATGTGATGGCTGCTAATTTTTACAATTCTGTATCAGCCTGGAAACAAGATTCCCTATGTGGTTGTATGCTGTCAACTGAGTCAGCTCAAAACCACACCACCTCACAAACCAAACACTGTTACCTGGGGTTTAAACATGTCTGTACTTGCAAATATCCTCGTGTTGCTTGTAGGTACAAGTAGGGGAAATTTGGATGTTCTATCCCCTGTACAGAACGTTTTCTGCTTCATTGCACCCACTTCCTGCCCACATCTAACTGTGAGTAGCTTGAAGCCCACCTACCTTCACACTCTTGTTATCCTGTTGTCTAGAAGAAAAGTCATATCCCTCCAGACCTTCAGAAGTCACAGTGGTTGCTCCCTCTGACAGAAAACAAACCAAACCAAAAAACAGGGCGAGTACCCCTGGGTCACTACAGGCGCGGCCAACTTGTGGAACAAGCACTTCAGAGAGGCAGAGGTACAGGTACACACTGCCTGATTGCAATTCACTCTCTCACAGCAAACAGTAAAAGCCAAAAAGGCACCTGATGACACATATGGGAATGACAGGGTCAGAGAAAAGGGGGTTAACACAGGGAATAAGTGTATGAAACGTAAACCACAGAGAAGGCTCTGTTACACTGAGAAGTGTGTCAACAAGAAGAGCAATTTCCAGACCTCCCAGAAGATGCTGGAGGTAAAAGTCAGAGGGCACATGGCTGTAATCCAAGCTAAGAAATGTTTTGAAGAGGAAAAAAAAAACCTAGTTGTCAAGAGATCCAAGACCTGTGGCAGAATAAAAAACTATGGTGAGGAAGAGGGGAATGTTGCTGAAAAATAGTGACATTAGTCTTATAAAAATGAAAGACATTTTAAGATGATGAAATGGTAATGAGAAAGGTTCTTTTTCCTTCCCACTGTTAACTCCTTCCCAAGGTTCTACTGAGATACTTTGATCTTTTCAAGTTTATTTGCAAGTACCTATATTAACAGTATTTAGATTTTCTTATCAACATTTTGTTTCTTGCATTTCACTTATCTCTTCTACTGAAATTTGTTCTTTCCAGACAGACATAAGAGAAATAGAAATGAAAGCCAAATAACAATATACCTTCCCTAATTTATAGCTTTCATTGAATTTATTCTAGTTCTCTCCCTTGTTTCTCCTTTTTTCCTTACACAGAATAACATATCCTTCCCCTCGCCCTATTTATTTTTTTCTGTATTTGCTACTACACTAACTCTAATGCCAAGTTTACTGATGATTCAAAACTGAAAGAAGTGACTGACACCAGAAGGCTGTGCTGCCATTCAGTGAGATCTGGACAAGCTGGAGAGTTGGGCATCAGTTCTGTGTCCAGTACTGGGCTCCCCAGTTGAAGAGAAAGAACTGCTGGCTAGAGTCCAGTGGAGGGTTACAAAGATGATTAGGGGTCTGAAGCACTGCTCTTCTAAGGACACACTGAGAGATGTGGGTCTGTTTAGCCCAGAGAACGGAAGACTGAGAAGGGATCTATCAATGCTTCTAAATATAAAAAGTGATGGGGCCAGACTCTTTTCAGTCACCCAGTGATAGCACAGGGGGCAATGGGTACAAACAGATACACAGTAAGTTCCACCTGATGATGAGAGAAAAACATTACTTTGAGGTTAACAGAGCACTGGAACAGGCTGCCCAGAGAGGTTGTGAAGTTTCCTTCTCCAGACACATTTAAAACTCACCTGGAAAAAATCCTCTACAAACTGATTTAGATGAATCTGCTTTAGCGAGGATGTTGGTCCCTTCCAACCCCTACTATTGTGTGGTTCTTTGTCTTTCTTTTTTTGATAGCCAGAGCCTGCCTCCTTATTTTTGGTCAGCCTACCTTTCTTTCTCTTTGCAGTTTGCAATACAACATATGCACCTTACCTTCTCTCCTTCCAATATATTGCTGTCCTTCCATCACCATACAGCCACCATCTCAACTCTGTCATTTCCATCAAACTTTCTCATGTGAATGAAGACACCCTTCCCTTGAAGAACCATACCCACAGAGCAAGCCACTCCTCTGCTCTGGGCTCCTTGCCTGAGTATCTTCCCTGCTTGTCTTGAAGTTGCATTGCACAAACGAGAAAGGTATAGGGGAGAAGGAATAGCTGGAAACTCATTAATCTCTTGGCCCTCTTGAGCTTACTTCCTGCCCTTTCAAATATGTAATAAGTGGAAGGAGCAGACAGTAACTGCAGATCACCATAGACGTTCATGCACCAATAGTAACTGAGATGGGGGTTGTTTTCTTGGAAAGCAAGAATAGCTAATAGTAAACATGACTTCAGTTCAGAGGAAAAAATTGGTTTGGTTTTATTTAGAAGCTGAGGGGTAAAGAAACATAATGTAGATTCACAAACATTATTATGAATCTGGATTGTTTGGAGAAATTACTCCAAATGGAGCACAATTCCATTAGGAGCCCAGAAATTGTTTTTGTCAATGTTCACTGTAAAGACTGGGTATTAGTTAAGTGCGTTGAAGAAAACTATGGAAGCACCGAGATAAAAAATTTTTGAGCATTCAGTCTGGCAACAGCTGAAGCTGTTAATATTCAAGAGCTGACTTGTGAAATATAGGAGGGGAAAAAAAAAAAAAAGAAACAAAAGAAACAGCACAATTCTCTCTTGACAAGGTCCTGACAGACTTCTTGACTTGCGGACAGAGTAATTTATAGAAAAATTATGTACTAATTAGCATTTCACTTTTCTTCTTCATTGTCAAAAATTTAAATACACCCAATATCTACATAACAACGAGAAGCAGCTAATTCCTCTATTACAGGTAATTTTCCAGAGGATCACAGAAGTAATTTATTGCCTACTGTGAAAAATATATGGAGATGGTGACAGCTAGTCCCTTTCCCACCTTCTTCATGTACACACAATTTGCCTTCTACTTCACTTTGGTGTTGAACATAATTCATACAGCATTCACATCAGTCATGTGAGAAAAAAAAGAAATGTAACAAGGCCAGCTAGCTACACCTCCTGTGAGATCTCTCCAGTACTGCACCCAGTTCCCCCAGAACAGAGAGCTGGTCTCCCTCCTTCCTCTTTGCAGGAGCTTGCATCCCTGCCTAATCTGTGATAGGAACTGCAGGTAGGGAAAAGATTTCTGGCTTGAACAGGGTTTTATCATTACAAACATAAGCTTTTAGTCCCACCGAACTTCTGGTTACTAAAATGTCACATTATTAATTTCTCTTTCAGAATTTTGGAAGACAAAACAGGTAGTAGGACAGAAAAGAAATATGAGGCCATAACCACAATGTTCATACTTTAGCGCTATAGTTATATTTTCTTATTTCTTGGTGCTTCTTAAAACTGCTTGCATTAAGCAAAAGCTACTTGTGGGGGAGGGAGAGAAAGTACCCTCCTGCCTGTGGCAAGCTTTACTAAAATTCATCCTGAGTGCCTGGTGGGGGGTGTGAGGGAAGATAACAGGGAGATTGCTCAGGAATTAATTTATTCTTCTTTGAGAGGGCTTTGATCTTTAATCAAATCTAACTTTTCCTCTTTTTATCTTTTTAATATTTCTTTCAATTATAATATATTGGTTGTGTTTAATTAAGTGTCACATTACATTGAATTCCTGATTCTCATATAATCCTTTTACAAGGCCATGCTACTTGTTAGATCATCTGTGAATACACTATATTACTTCTATTGCATAGCATTAGCATCACAGACTAGACACAAATGCTGAGATTCCCCAAAAAGGGGTGATTGATTTGGTCCACCGGAAGCCAGAAAACAGCATATGTCCAAGTCTCCTGCCATGTTCAGAAAATCTCTGCAAACCACTCTAAAACCCAGTTTAACTTAAATATATTTAAATATATACATATATCCTTCTATATAGATGGATAGGAAGTCAGTCAAGTCTGGTTAGAAATAATAAGCACAGACAAAGTAATGGAGCAGAATGGCTTATAGCTCCACCAGGAGCTGCCCAGGAACAAGAAGTACTTAGTACTGGCGTGAGGCAGAGACAAAACAACACTTTTTCTATTTAGCACTGGTATCCTTCACCTGGATAAGAAGGCAAAAAAAGTGCAAATAAAAAAAGACATCAGAATAACAAATAGCTGCAGAGAGTCACTCTGGACCTATTCTGAAACAACAGAATACACTTTAAAAAGCAGTAAAACCGATAAAAATCCAGTCATCTTGAAAAAGGAGAGTCTTTGCTGCAATAAAGGCAGTCAATAAAGAAACGCTCTCATTTAAACATCAAATGCACATTGTTTTGCAACACCTGTTATTCAGCCATAATAGCTTTCTTAACCTGTCAAAGTGTTTAAGCTGAGGAAAAGAAATGGGCCTCCAGCTGTGCACTTTGGTGGAGAAAGCCTGTGCGAAGCGATATTAGTTTAATGAAATGTGTACAGATTGTAATTGTGGTAATAAGAGGGCAATTCCCTGAGGGGCAGTAGGAAGGCAGTGAGTGCAGTCAAGCAGAAAACTGAAGCTGCAGGCTGGAGAGAGACACTGATATCCCATGTACAGACCCTCGCTCTCCAGCCTGACTGCTGATGGCATATCCCTACCACATCTTTACCCCTGCAAGCCCCAGGACCGCTCCGTGCCCTATCTTCACCAGTTTCCCCAGACCACTTCCCACAGAAAAAAAACAAAGACAGTCTGGCTCTCAGCAGTGGAGCCTGCTGATATCCATAACAAAGAATCATAAATAAAACACTGATAGGAAAAAACAGGGGTAAAAAAAAGCAGCATTGGAGTACACTGTTTTCCAGTGTTTTCCGGTGCTCTGCTTTGTTAAACCTGAGAATCTGCCATGCCCTACTGGGCTACCAGGCATGTTTTCCTCGGAAAATAGATAGTCAGAATTCTGGAAAATTGAGAAACAGTGCTCCAGGAGAACATGAGGAAAGAACAACTTCAGACAACACATGGACCTTTCCCTTCAGTTTCCTGACAGAAGGATGTACACTGTTGTTTGAGCTTGCTTGATGGTACAAGCACAAGACGCTCAGTCATACCAGGCAGGTTCCTACACGAAACCTGCCAACGCTCAAGTGCATCCCAGGGTTAATCTGAGAGAAAACATCAAAATCAACACTCATCACAGCAAGTACCATTTACAAGAGCTTCTGAGCTATGAAGTCTTTATCAGCTGAACCTGCAATAGTAATTTGACAGTGTAATTCAATAAAGCCATATTTGTGGTACTTTAGTAAGCTGAACAAATGTCATAGGGATGCACCATCTTCTGGGATTATTTTTGTAAGGAAACACCTCTCTCACAAGACTGTGAATAGCTCAGCAGCCAGCAAGAGCTAAGGTGGAGAGACATAAGCAAAGACAGACTTCCTTTTCATAAATGTGGTGGTATTTGGGATATATAGGCAAAAAAGGCAGCTCAATGGTTTCCAGAAAACCGTTAACTAGAGAAGGCTGAAGAAGCAGGCAATGGGTAAGAGTTTGGTAGAAAGCTTTCAGATTCAAGCAACTTCTGCTTTCTCACCAGCTCAGCCCTTCACACACACAGGGATAAGGACCAAGGACCTTGGAAAGCTGATGCTGGACTGCAAGAAATATATTTGGAATGACAGAATGGATGTGACATCCATCCGTCCATCCATCCATCCATCCATCCATCCATCCATCCATCCATCCATCCACCCACCCATTTCCTGACAGAAGCAGGATGACCAGATGGGTCTGAATTGGCAGCAGCACAGAGTTGGAGGGAGAATGAATACAGCCTAACTCTCAAGACCACAAACTAGCTACACCATGGGCTTGTAAATACACATGTACAAAACCAAAACCAGATGTAATAATTGGTGCTTCTCTAGAGTGCCTTCCGCTCTGGGACACAGCAACTGATATTATCGAAAGGGCTCTTCCTCACCAAATGATTCCATATTTCTATGTAGATACTGGACAACAAAGGTAGGGGTGGGAGCAGAAAAAGACAACAATGAAATCAAGGAAGAATTAAATAGAAGACAGTAGGAATTAACTTGTAGAACACCATCTGAAAGGGAGTGGAGACTGAAGGAGGCCTGTAAGGAAAAGGTCTGCTTCTCCATCCCATGTTTCCTTTAAAGATGGCTGAGAAAATTGTTCAGACTTATCCAGCTGAGGCCTTGGCTATGATGTGACACCATCACTTCTCATCAGTCACATCTCCTTCTGAGACAGGATGTCACAGAGGACAATGTGACTGATGGAACCTGACATACCATGTCACTGTGCCAGGTCTACCAGGTGGGAAACTGGAGGGCAGGGGGGCAGGGGAGGAAGGAAAGAGAGTGGGAAGGGGGAGGGAAGAAAAAAAAACAAAACAAAAAAACAGGCTGCTGTGTTTACAGTTGTTGTTTTAAAAAACTTTTAATGCCTGCAAAAGCCAATTGCAAAGATACAGAGAAGGAAAAATAAACAAAACAGGGAGAAATAAGTGACAAAATAATCTACTGACAGTCTACTAGAGGTTTAGACAGACTTTCCACAGTGGAGGGACACAGCAGGTGGACAGGTCTCTGTGGTATTTTAGAAATCCACCTTTCTCTCTTTTACCCCTGCTGAAAAAACATGCCAGCAAATTGAGCCTTTCCTCAAAGGGAAGATTCACACCACTAAGGACCGGCCTAAAACATGCATCAGGTGTGGTCTCTTTCTGAAGCAGGAAAGACTTTTGTTTCTTTCCCTTGAAAACAGTAAAATAATTTTAATTCAAGACTATGCATAATTATGAAAATGAGTATAAATTCATACAGTTCTGCAATACCTATATTAATACTGGCTGCAGTAATAGAGACATATTGGGAAGCAGAACTCCCACTGTTGGAGACAACTCTATTGCTTAACTGCAAGCTGGTTGAGGAGGATTTACCTCATAGAAAAAAAAAAAAAGGAAAAAAAAAAAAGATTTTCTCCTCCAAACAGAATCTGTGACTAAAGACCTTATGAGAGATAGAATCCTCAATTAGTGGTATTCTCAAAGTTACTTATGCCACAAGTGCACAATTTGCTTCAGTCATGATTTAACAAATCTGAGATTGCTATGTAGCCAAATTCAACAAAGAGAAAGCACTAGCACTGAGTTATCAGCACCGTCCCTATTTAGAAAAACTTACCACTTTTATTTTCTTCTTCATTTCTCCACCTATCCCGTAACCCAAAGCCACAACTGGACACTTGCATATAAAAAGTTGCAGCACCACAGAACCACACAACTGAAAAAAATCAAACAGTGGAATATTTGTATCAAGTTCCACTTGAACTTAATCTAAGCTACATTTTACATATTGACCCAGATTTTATTAAACTCAATCCCTCTTTCTGAAGAGGCAGCTATCTGAAACAGAAAACACTGTCACTGGGATGCCAGAGTAAGTGCCTATAGACACAATGCAGTATATATATTTGCAATTTAAGAAGCATTGTGCCTGCCAATAACCACTAATAAAGAAAAGTTTTAGCTGAGTAAGACCAGCCTGAAATTCTGGTGCATTACATTTTGTAGTTTTAGTTGCTATTTTCATAGCTAAACACAAATCTGAATTTTTAAGTATCATTATCTAACAATTAAATATCAAATTCCTATCAAGTACCAGCATAAACAATGGGAGTTATCCTGATTTTCTAATACCTTAATTTACTTAATATAGTTTAATGTTAGTGTCAACAAAAAAATCACATATTTCTTCCTTTTTCCTCACTACATAGTGCTGAAACATGCAGCCTGGTACTGGCAGCAGGCACTGCTATCTAGTGAGAAGACTGAGAGGGGACATGATCAACGTTTATAAATATCTGAAGTGTGGGAGACAAAGGGAGATGGACAACCTCTTTTCAGTGATCTGTGGGGACAGGACAAGGGGCAATGGTCACCAGTTGGACCACATCGATATTCAAAAGAACTTCACAGTGAGGGTTATGGAGCACTGGAACAGGCTGCTCAGGGGGGTTGTGGAGTCTCCTTTTCTGGAGACATTCAAGACCCGTCTGGACACTGACCTGTGTGACCTGGTCTAGGGAACCTGCTTTGGCAGGGGGTTGGACTCAGTGATCTCTCAAGGTCCCTTCCAACTCCTACAATTCTGTGATCTAGTCCTTCTCACTTATCAGTTGGCTTTGGGCAGTTTAGCAGATGATGCTGATCATTGAGTGAGAGGCTTTATAATGACATCTGCCCATCAGCAAGTCTGACTGTTCATGTCTGTCTTCCAGGGCAATTTTTCTCCTCCTTAAATGTCAGTTTGTTTAACTATAGTCTGGTCACAGCTGCCAACTACAAGCTACGGTAGCATTTTCAGTAGAAAACAAGAAAAGAGAAATAACTATTAAACACAAAACCATTCCATTTTGTCTTAGCTTCAGGCTGCACCACCCTCAGGGACTGACCCAAGCTCATTGCTGCTATCAACAAATTCTTTCTACTGCCTTGTTGTTCTTATGCTTTAATTGATTTTGTTGTTAATATCACACTGACCATAACTTGTAGACAACACACATCCAGCCAGGATGGACTAGAGAGACCACTATTTCAGTTATGGTGCAGATCCCTCTTCACTCACAGATTCTAGTCCAGAAGACATTTGCTACCCCACTCATAAACAAGGTTGATTCCATTTTGTGGAAGTTACCTGTCTCTCTAGGTAGACAAAAAGTGTATTTTATTGCTTTTACTTCCTACCTACCACTGGTGAAGTAATTAGAAGTTTAACCATCTGAACAGGACTACAGATTTCAGTGTTACCTGCACACTACTTTGAATTTAAATTCATGTTTACACTGACCACTGATTTCTCACTTTTGGTATTTGTGGAAGTGTTGAAATATTAACTCTTAAAAGGTACTACATGTGAGAAGAATTATTGAGGAAAAGGACAGGAGAAGGAAAGACGAGTGCAGATTTGAAGCAGGCCAGTACATTACAGACTGTGTTACAGGCCTCAAGAATTAAAATCACAGACATTAGATGAGATGCAAACAGTCAAGGAGTGAACCCCCAATGTGATGGAGAGAAGAGCCTAGCAAGCAGACCCTTCTCAATGACAGTCAGTCCTACCACAGAGCAGGGCTGCCACTCAGCCCTCAGCACACTGGGGTAAAGTCCACAACCACTGTTAGTGGCAGTGTTGTGTGTTGCGATACAGAGCAAAAGTCACTTACATTCATCTGTCTTACATAGGTATGACTGAGTGATCACATGTGGCCACAGCTTTCACCCGGAAGCTGTGATGAAGCTTCAGATATTCAGCTGATCTTCCAAGTAAATACAAATGCAAATACATTCAGCTTAAGCCTGACTTTCATTTTAAGTTACTTTTTGGTAAATATTTTTGCAAATAAATTTTATTAACAAGACCAATCACCAAAACACAGTGTGTAACTTCAACACTTTAAAATAATAAAATAATTATAAATAAAATTTACTAATTGGAGAAAAATATACCATCAGAATAAAATTAATTGAAAATACCAAATGTTCACAGTAATTCTTTCATGATAAAACCAGGAAAACAGTTAAATGTAGAGACAAAAGGGAAAAACTTTGCATGTTTATAAAATCCAAATATCCCCACTTGACATAGTCTCTATGGAACATCTCAGATGAGATGTTCCTGACAGAAATTAGAGGCAGTTTGCTTAAAAGAGACAGATTTTCAGATCAGGTTCCGATGTCCAGATATCAGATCCATCATGCTATCATCTTACTCCTTTATCTTTACCACCACCTTTGAAGGAGGCTGAAGCCAGCAGTCTGGATATGAAATCCTGCCTCTACACAGCCACACAGATTTGTGTTTCAGATTCATTTTCTCCTCTTTCTTTTCTGCTTATGCCTCTCTCATTTTTAATTTCCTCTTTTATAAAAACCTACATTTTATCTCAAGCTTCTAGCCAGACAAATAGTTTTTCAATCTTTCTCTACATTTAGCACTGGCCTGAAATGAAAATTAATAATCTATTTGAAAGATGTGCATGTACCTGTAAGTACTACTAAGGCCAGGAAATACGGTTGAGAGACTGGTCTATTGGTGTCATGCAATTACAAAACTATCCCCTCAAGTAGCACCACTAGGTTTTAACCCAATTTGTTAGGAGACCCACACTGCACAAGCCACAACCCAGAACTACTACTGAGGGCAAAATAAGAAGCAAAGCTCTGGAGGCAGTGCTGTCTGCCAATGTACCCAGCTCTTTACCTCCTTCTCATTAGTCCACTATCTCTTCTTTCATTTCACTATTTCTGTCACTTACCACATTTACTTGACTTTTTTCTTTCAGGAACTTGGCTAAGTCTTCCTTCCCTCATGATCCATTTTTTTTTTTTTATATTCTCTCTCTTATTCCAACAAATGTTCTATAGCAGACAGATTCATTCATCTCTAGCACCTTATCTAGTGGAGCATATGTTTCTTTTCTTTGAGGTCAGATTAACTATTCCTTATAAATGGTACAAAGAAGAAATACATGTTGGCAGCAAGTTCTGCTACTCTTAGCCATCATTTCTGTCCACTGCATTAAGCCAATTTAATATACTTAAACATGCCTTTTGTCAACAGCAACAAAAGCAAAAAGCAGCTGAACTCTAGTTAATAAATCATTTTTCCTGAGGTAGAAACTGCCTGAGAGATATGATGCCAAGCAGTTACTGCATGTTATTCTTCTAGAGAAGAAAAATAAGAAAAAGTTTAACCAGCTTTCTGTGATTATAAAAGGTATTTTCCATATATATGTTTGCATGTATACACATTGAACAAGTTAAAAAAGAGACCATACTGAATTTCATTAGACATGGATTTACTAATCCCCAGTTGATCTCATTTACTCATTAGAGAACCAATTAACTGGTATTTAAATTTGAAAAGCGAGCCTCACTTCCGTTATGCCAACTCCTGCAACTTTTATGTGTATATACATAAGTGTGTGTATACATTAGAATGATATGCACAAAATTATAGAATTTAAAACCTTGGAATTGCATGACAGGGAACCATGGCATGTCCCAGTAACTCATGGCTTTCACTGTCCTCACAAAAGTTCAAACAACCAGAATAACCAAGAAGCAATTAAAACAAAGTCAAGTAGAAGTTAGTATTTTAAAATCAGACAAATTATTGTCATGTCTGAAACGGACTAAATTTAAGTAAAAAAAAAAAGGGAAAATAGTAAGGGCTGATTAAGCACAATATTATGATCTGTCATTAATCTGTGCTGGTTATACAAAAATATCAGGAAGAAAAGGCAGCACGGATGACCACATACTTTCATTTTTTCTAGCTCCTTTTTTCAGATGTTTATGCAAACCTGGCTGGATGGACATTGCAAGTTCCTGTAAGGTAGGAACCCAAAGAAGAGCCCTTAAACGCATTAAGCGAACAGGATTCTTAGTCTTCTCTACTTCCTACCAAAATTGCTGCCCAGCTGTCCTGTCTTCAGAGACAGTTCCTACCATTCTTTGTAGCCTCAGAGTACATCTCACCTGCTGAGGAAAAGTTCAGACCTGTTCCTCAAAATCAGCACCTCTCCT